>JAQGAE010006186.1:0-10401 GCA_034696685.1 Julus scandinavius
AATCCGACCTTGTTTGTGCAAATTGGGGTAATTTATCACATTTTTTGGCCACTTTCTTTAATTACAGCATTTTTTTTCTTTTTTTTTGGCTGCTGTAATTACGGTTAATTTTAATCATTTTTATAATTTATATAAATTTCTTGTACAAATTATACAAATTTCTTTTTCTTGTAAAATGTGTCTTAATTTCACGTGGACCACTGTACCCCATGCCATGTCGCACCGTGCCCCTGTATAGGGGCACAGTGGGACAGTCTGCGCGATTAACTTCAATCTTGTATAGCAGAAAAACTAGTATAGCTCTAAAACGATGACAGAATGTATACAGATCTTGAAGGCTTGTATATATATTACCGTGCTATTCTTTTAAAATGCTACAAGTTAAATATTTTTCCCCAAAAAAAATAATTCTAAAAAGTGTTCCCTCGGTGCCCCGGTCTCCCCTATAAGTACACCGTTAGTCATGCATGGCGCCACGCATATTGTATACGCAATTGTCAACACTAAAATTCAACTTTATTACTATTATTTTTTTCCAGCTTCGATGCCAGTAAATCCACCAAGGGGGCGTCCAAATTGAGGAGGGATTTAATTAACGCAGAAATCGCTAACCTCCGTGACCTCTTGCCTTTGCCATCGTCCACCCGCCAGAGATTATCCCAACTCCAACTGATGGCGCTCGTGTGCGTCTATGTGCGGAAGGCTAATTACTTCCAACAAGGTAAGATGTAACCGCACTCCATTATTCATATATTAGTCATATAATTCGATATTAATGCAATTAATATGAAATTCACTGCAAAAGCTATTTTGTCCAAAAACTCAACCAGAGTACTCTAACAGACCCCACAATTTCGCATTTGTCTGTAGTTAAATCGGTTAATTGGGGCCATTGTACATGTGCTGATCCTGTTTTTAAAATGACGCCTTCTAATTGGCTAGACCTACTGCAATGGGGCTTGTAGAAGTACTGGAGAAAAAAAGGAGGTTAATACTGCAATTGTCTTGGCATGGCATGTCTGTGAAATCTGCATTTGTGCCTATTTCACGAAAGACACTCAACTTGTGGACCTTGGCTGAGCTGATTGGATCTACTGCGCATGTGCACCATATGGGGCCAAATGTAGATAGTCCAACTGTCCAAGTGAAAAGTTCGTTTGAGTACCCCTAGTGATTTGAAAAGTTTATGCAACGTATTCTGTTTTATGAAAATTTTCATTCCGTAAATTTAGAAAAGCAGGTTTGGGAAAGTTTTGGAAAAGAATGTAGAAAATCTGAAAAACGAAATGTATAGAAATAAAGCAAACCTGTTATTTCAGAATTGTATTTATTTCATTATATTTCTTTTAAAGAACAATTATGCAAGTTATGTAAAAATATTTTACTTTGAAACAACATAAGATTGTGTTTTACCGGTTTAATTTATCTATCATGTCGACATTAAAATTTCAATTACATTTTTTTAAAAAATGAATTATTTTCCAACTGGCGCCTGCCGTGGAAAACATTTTGTGAAATACTTACATGTAAACATGTGTTATACTTACAAATAGTACATGTAAGACAGGCGTATTAGACAACACTAAATAAATTAGGAAGTAATATACTTATGCTCAATTCATTTCAAATATAGTGGACTTTAGGAGGTTTTAAAAGTTGACTACATCTGTTACATACCAGTTTTCTAAAAACAGCATGTTGTCTGACATGACATGATGAAAAAGTAGCCATTTAGGAAACATGTTAAAACGTATTTCCACATGTCGTTTAAACAATAATCTCCAAATGAATTTTTTGGAAAAGGATTTTATATGCCATTTTGGGATTAATCCTATACTGCATAACAGCTAGGGTGGTCCAACTTTTCATACCAAATGAGCTGGGCGAGTGCCCTGCACATTCTAATTTAAAGATTATGGTACTTATATTTTTTCATTAGTATTTCTTCCGTAAACAAACGTGTAGGCCTACAACAAGAGTAAAATTATATGCAAATAATGAAACATTTCAAAGCTATCTATCCTGGCTCTCCTACAATAAATCGTTCTCTGTCCCCTGGCTAAGCCTCCAGTAATGGCCAACTTAATGCGCCCCCTGGGGTCTGGGGTCTAGCCCGTCTTGCACCTCATTATATCATTTGTAATCTAATTCTACTTTCCCCTACTCCTCCTTGCAACTGTTTGGGGCTCACCCCGAATCAATGTCTGGGCTCTCTCTGGCCTTGGTCGCCTTCGGGCCCTTGGCAGAACTTGGCAACATTCAAGAAAAAGCATCTTGGTTGGTTGTGGTTTAATGCCGTATTATCCGGACTTTTGTCAATTTTGTGGCCGCGCGCATGCGCACTAATGTTTTTCAGCAGAAGCCACGCCCTGATTCCTTTTTAAGCTCCGCCCTGATTCCTTTTTAAGCTCCGCCCTGATTCCTTTTTAAGCTCCGCCCTTCACGCACACCGCACTGAGTCAGATCGACTTGACTTTTTCTGGTGTGCGGTACATAAAGCAAAGATGGCGGCCCTCCACGTGGTTAAATGGTTTCCAATTTGAACCATAGATGGCGCGCATGGGCGTTTGTGCATGCGCAGTAGGTCAGTCCGGAGACTGCGGTCACGTGTAGTATGAACGTGTGCAGCCATTACCGGTTTTTTACGAACTGACGTTATTTGTCCATTTTGCTTTTTGTGTGGATAGTCAGTGAAAATATGCTTTTTTCTTGAATATTGCCGGTGGCTGCCAAAAACGCATCGGATTTCATCAGCTATAGAATGAAATCCATTCCGTGGCTACACTTTTAATGCGTTTTTAAACAAACACTTTATCTAAATATCTTTTAAAGTTCTACTTTGAAGACGTAAGTGAACGCATCTTATAATTGGGAAAACCATAAGGAAAACAATGGTGTTTACTTAGTTGTTTTTTCTGTTTTGTTTCACAAAATGCATGCATTTGACTCAAGGTCCAAGCTTGTATTATCATCGTGCTGTTTTTACGACTTTTTTTGAAATCCTGTTTGCTTCTTTTTCAACATCTGATCCAGCACCGTACCTGTAGTCATCATTAGAACATTCCTGAAGAATACGGGCAGTGATTTAACTCTCCTAAACAGCACTATTAAGACATTGGTCCGCGTAATGTGATGTTAATGCGCAATTAACAGGATATGAATGTGCTGATTTGTGAATGCACGTCCACAGTGCACAGCATTTTATCAGGTGGTAAATTGCATAATTTTTTTTTTCCTGTTTCGCAGTACTGGTGTATAAATTTTCATAGCAGCGGGTTCCTGCGTCGTTGCATAAATTACCCACAAATCCGCCAGGAATGTTAAGTGTCTATGAAAGTCGCCGGTTATCAAAATTCCATTTTTGTCGTAAATTTGGAAGCGCTTTTTCTGTCTTGAAAAGTTGTTTCTGTACATACGCCCTTGTTTTTCGTATAACTATAGAAAAATAGCTGCTATATTTGCATTTAACAGGTGGCTAATATCCGTATACATAGCATAAGGAAAGTTGAAATACGAGGAACACTCAAAATGTGTTGCATATTCGTTTATTATTCGAAAACTAGATGTCATACAAAAAAAATGAAATAGTCATTTTAAAGAGCAGGAAATTTGGTATTTTTCAATGTAGGACCCGAGTTTGTTGACATATTTATCCCAACGTTTGATGAGATTGTTATACCCCTCTCGTAAAATGCGTTATGTTGGCTATGCAGATATGTATTAGAGAGATTTAGCAAGAAAAATCACCGTTATACCGTTGACGTCATTATTTCCAAACGCACATGGGCATAGTAACGCGCAAGGGATTCTGGGTAAAGGGCAACATAACCGTATTTTTTTGGAAATTGCACATATACCTGAAAAATGTGAAGAATTTATATAGAACGTTTTCAACGGTGGAACGTTGAACCGTTCAACAGAGCATGCGCACATGAGGTCAACATTAACGGTAAGTGAAACGTACGTTTCTTGCTAAATCTCTCTAAAGCTAGATGTCAGACCATCTATCTGAACGAACCTGATTTCGTCATGAACTTAAATTTATTATAATCATCGTCCTCGTTTTCGAGGTTAGGGGCCTAATGCAACAAAGCATTTAGAAATGTGACATTATATGTAACTGTGGTCATGGAATGGATTTTATCCAATCTGAAAACCGACAAAAAACTTCAATCGACTGCTAAGCTTGCAGAACCTCTGAAGGTTATTTTAGAACCTAAAATAAGGTTTCGTTTCTCAAAGTTCTTGTATATGTATATTATTTTTAAAAAAATATGAAACCTGAGGGATGTATTGAGACTGATGAATGGGCCCTTAAAGCGCATCAGTAAGCGCCCTAAGGCGACCAATGCCAGAGAGGGCCCAGACATTGATTTGAGGAGCCTCAAATAGTGTTTTGACATGGTACGGATATGTGTAAATGGTTTAATGGACCTTTATTCCTATCCCGTCTCATTGTATATGGTTTTACAAGATGGGGAACCTAAGGGATGCGGAACCGCATTAAGACGAATTCATGATTTTCATATTTGGGAACCACTTCAAGAGAACCTACGTATATACATATACTGTAACAAATTTTCGGTGGGTCCTCTCCAATCGCCCAACACGTCAATTCAAATGATGGATCGGAGACGTGGTCTCGATTCCCGGTCGAGCCCATGGGGGTGACCCCTCCGGGGGGATGGGGGCACTTCGATCCAGAATGTTTATGGGGGGGGGGGTCAGCGTCGTCCTCCCCACGGGGTTGTTTTCTGTTGGCATATCGTTATTGTTGTTCGGCCCGGGCAGGCCTGACTATAGATCGGAGGCAGATTGCTGGGCCCCCGTGCAATATGAGCGCATTAATATCTGTCCCGGGATTGGAAAAAAAGCGAGTCGACCTCCGCGGGATCAAGGACCCGGGTTCAGGTCAACCGGTTTGCCACGCATGCAGCCTGCACCCCCGCTCGCCTTGCACTCGTTTCGCCACGTTTATCGATTACGATCTGGCCATTTTTTCGCCCAGGTATACAACAGCATTATTCTCCTCGGCACCGTAAATTTGGCTTAGCCCGGCTGTGGAGGTCAAAGTTCGGCCGCTTCGAGGCGCCCGCCGTTTGCAACGTGAGAGCGGATCGCGGATCGCGATGAAAACAATCGGTTTTTTTTATTTTCCTCTTATATTATGGTGGTCAGTAAGAAGGTTTGAGACGAAACGAAAATTTGTACAGTCCTGCCTGAATGTCGCTGCATTACTTGCTTTTGGTAGGCTGATTTAGGTTGATACAGGGTCGATTAGTATATGAGAGTTGGGAAGATACTCTGGAGATGATTTGAAGATTTAGGAAGAATCGGCATAGATTTCATTCCTATTTTAAAACATAGTGTGAAACGTTTGCATCAAGGCCGTATATGTCATTACATTTTTTGGGGGGATAGGGTCTAGAATCTTGGGGTGGACTGTTTTGGCTAAGGCCGTATACTATATGGGGAAGGGAGATAAATCCCCCTCCCCCCTGAAATCCAAGAAATCTTTCAAATTTCAATCTGAATCCGCAAAATATAAAAAAGGAATTGCACTTTTGCATTAAAAGTGCAATTGTTTAATGGATTTTTCTAAAGTAAAAACACAAATTTTCTTTGGTAAAAACGCAGTTTTGCTATGGTATAAACGCAATTTTCTGTGGTAAAAGTGAAAATTTTCTATGCATGGTATAAACGCAATTTTACAATGGTAAAAATGAAAATTTTCTATGGTAACAACGCAATTTTTCTATGGTAAAAATGAAAATTTTC
This sequence comes from Julus scandinavius, assembly GCA_034696685.1. Lineage (NCBI taxonomy): Eukaryota > Metazoa > Arthropoda > Diplopoda > Julida > Julidae > Julus > Julus scandinavius. Next base: position 5,779 of record JAQGAE010006186.1, read on the forward strand.
TATGGTAACAACGCAATTTTTCTATGGTAAAAATGGAAATTTTCTGTAGTAAAAACGCAATTTTGCTATGGTAAAAACGGAATTTTTGCGTGGTAAAAATGAAACTTTTCTATCGCAATTTTGCTATGGTAAAAACGCAATATTTCTATTGTAAAAACGCAATTTTTCTAAGGTAAAAACGAGGACCATATAGTGGACCGTATACCCCCAAAAATGTGATGACATGTACGTCTTTGATTTTGGACATATTTGTATGGGCCATTACTGGCCCAGGTGAAATAGAAATTACATTTTTACTTTAAAAAAAATCGCGTTGTTATACCTTAAAAAAAATTTCACTTTTGGAGCTAAAAAAATGGCAATTCTAGAGCAGAAAAATCACACTTTAAATGCAAAAATGCAATTCCCTTTTTATATTTTGCCGATAAGGTTTCAAATTTACAAAATTTCTTGAATTTCGGGGGATCTTTGGGATAAATCCCCCTACTCCTCCATATACGGTCTTGGTTTGCATGCATGCAGTATGTTTGATGCAGATGTGCATTTTTTTTCTGGCAAGTTTTATAACTGTAGACGCCAAGTTACTAAGGTCCCCCATTCTGAGTGGATGATTTTCACCTGTATGTAAGCAGTGTTTCGAGATACATATATGTATAAAGCTTGACCTATAGTTTCCAATGGTTTCCCCTCGGTTGTTATTTATTTTTGGAAAAAAATCAAAGTTAAACGGGCGTGAAACTCGTTGGTTTTTTTGTTCTTGCTCGCATCATTTTACCGTGTAAGCGTGTGTTGACTGGCGTCATTTTTCCACTGTTTTTTAATTATCTCGGCACGCAAATAAACACGGTTGACTCGTGCAGGCCCCGTACAACACGCAAAAAGGCAGCAAAAAAGTGAGTTAACAAACAAATTTCCATCTCGTCAAAACGAACAAACGTTCCCATGCAACTTGATGTAAGCTAGGAGGTGGACCATTGTGTCTTGCATGGCAAATTCACATCCGTGATAACAGAGATTTAGCAAACTCCGAACGGTTAACTTACCTTAAATGTTGACCGCATGTACATGTCTTCTACAACGGTAAAATTCCCCATTAAATTGTTTTTCGTGTTCTTGCAAAGACATGTTTGTTTAGAAGTTTTATAAAGTCGGGTCTCAACCAAGACGTACATTGTACGTACATACACGTTGTTACAAACATATGCAAATACGTTTGCCCTCCGGGTTTGTTTCAGCTATTAAATGTCTTTAATAGGTGCACAATTTTGATATTTACAAAATGGTGGCTGAAACAAACCCGGAGGGCAAACTTTTTTGCATATGTTTGTAAAAACGTGAATATACGTATACAATGTACGTCTTGGTGGAGACCCGGCTTAAGAATTAAATTAATATGTTAATATTCGGAATTAAGTTTAAAAGTACCTGTAAATCCAAATCCAAACTTTTACATACAAATTCACTCCGTTCCGAAAATTTTTTTCTACAATGGAGTCCAAACATGGCCGCCTGAACTATAATTTAGAACCATAAATTTTATTACCGAGGAAGAAATTCCGCAAAAATTACCGTTTTTTTAACCCTCTTCCGTCCCAGAAACCCTTTTTTCCTGGTTCCTATGGAAATGACGAACGGATTGCACCTAAAACGCATCGGTCAACTGAACAAAAGCGAGGGATTTTTTAATTAGCACCGCCATTAATTAGGCGGGTTCTCATTGTGCTGGTCTTCGCGCTGGGCTAGCTAATTGCATACGGGGGTCAAAGGTCGAGCGGACGGCGACTGTTCCTGGTCTCTTGGCGAGGGGCATTCGCGAACATTAATTAGGCTGCGACGGGTCATGCAAATGAGGCGAGGGGAAATTAATTAACCGGGAAATTGACCGCAAAGGAGTAGCGTTTTGTAGTAGCATTTCCTCGGAAATTACCTCAGTTTCTATAAGTGAAAAAACACAACTTTTCCTGATTTTGACTCGTTTCTCAAGGTTTCTTGTGTAGTAATTTGCTTTTGGCAGTAAACTCGTGAAAGATTTAAGTTTAATGCAAACTTTGTGAAATAAAGTATAAACGTGTTTGAAACATTTTTCCCTGTCCATTGAAACTTATACCACCTATACATTTCGTTATTGATTGAAATGAAATAATGCAACGAAATTTGCGAGTTCAAAAATTCAAATAATAATTTAATTTTTAAAAATCTACTATTTTAAAATGAAAAATGACAAGCGAAGCCCCTTGCTGATTTATTAAGTTATTTTAAGCAATTTTTATTTATATTTAATCTTTTTTTGTTTGACTGTTAGTGTCTTTGCAAATTTACCCATTGAAAGGGATAGGGTGCAATCCCCCTTAAATGAAGCGTCGTAACAAAATGTGCAACAATGTTTCATTTAAATGCCACCACGAATGTTAAAAATATCTGAATGGTGTTCAACTCGCTGCCGTTGATACTGTCAAGTATTTGGGAGTTTATATTACCAAAAACCTCTCTTGGAATCAGTATTTCATTAAAATTATTGGTGCGGCGAACCAATGCTTTAGATTCATTCAACGCGTATTTCGAGAATGTGCGGAAAATGGCTACGCAACTCTGGTTCGCCCTATGTTGGAATATTGCGCTCCTGTTTGCAACCCTCACAGGATGGTTAATATTCAGGATATAGAGATGGTCCAGCATAGGGTAGCCGGATTTGTTAAGGGCAGTTATCAACATTCCGCAAGTGAGACAGAAATGTTCCGCTCTCTAAATTGGGACACGATGAAGTCCAGACGCGAAAAGTTATCTGTGGGGTTATTCAAACGTTTTAATCTTTCTCATAATTCACATATATTAACGCCTAACAAGCACTCTAGGAGTAGACATAATCACTCAAATCCTTTGACCAAGACGGATACTTACTATTGGTCCTTCTTTTTGCATGCGATTAGACGATGGAATAGTTACCAGGCGATTCTCCTGATTTAGTAAAAATTCAATCTAACAATGATGTGTAAGTCGCTACTGGCTTAGGGGAGCATTCTCCTGAAATTGGGTACGATCCCCTCCCCCCCCCTTTCCATTTGACATTTATTTGCTGACTGTGGGGTACTGAGTTGAATTGAATTAAACTCTTAATTGTTGCATTCCAAAATCGGCACAGCGACAATAATTTTTTATCTTTACGTTAACCCTCGATTCCCCGCTTTTTCTGACATGTTTGGACAAGGTTGGCCCCTGGAAAGCGGTGCTCGCTGACCACCTGGGCTTTAAAAATGCGTGTTACTCGTGATGGGTACACGTGCAACGAGGATTTATTTGATTTAATTAGACATTTGCAGAGCCAAAAAACAATCGTAGAAATTGCATTCCCACCCAATCGACTTGACACCTGTTCCTCCGCCTTATCGCCAACGTCGCTTAATTTAATTCTTTTTGGAAATTAATAATTAGAAACTGGTTAACTTATCTCTCCCGTCTTCCCTCCCATTCTTAAAGCCCAGATAATCAGCTAGGGCAGTGACGTCAACTACTTGCCCCGAATCCCAATGATCGCCTGCAATTATACACGTGTCTAAAACGTGTAAACGATGTCTTCACACGTAAAAAGCTTAGATTGTCAACAACTGTTGTCTACTCTCACTGCGTACTGAGATCACCATTTCTCCTTGAATCTACTGCGCATGTGCACCATATATGGGCCAATTTCAGATATAGTCCAACTGCTCAAGTGAAAAGTTCGTTTGAGTACCCCTAATAGGATATATGAGTGACCACAACTAGTTTATTAAGTTCAATTTTTATGGGATCGTAGTTCAAATATCGACATTTGTCACTATAACCCGTTACGTACTGACCCATGTTATTTATAACTGTAAACAATTTTGTGAACTTTGTGAATATAAAGTATGGCACTTACGTGCAGTACATGCATGCATGTTGGGTGTTTTTGAGTTGCCGAACACGCTAGTTGCACTAAAGGCGTCAAATTGCATGCTGGGAAATTGTAGGCATGCGTGCCGTGTAATTGCAAGAGGACCCCCCTTATGAGCAGCCGATGGCCGAATTTCTATTAGATTGGCATTAATTGCAACATGACCCCCAGCGGAGATGAAAGGAGTCGGTGGGCCATCCTAGCTAAGTATTAAAACTTTTCGGACAGCCTGCTTTGTTTTTTAAATATGCTAGTCATCGACGCGATTCTAGTTTCTTTTTTTTCGATGCTAACTTTGGAAAAAGTATAAAGAGACCTACAGAAATGTTGAAATCACTGAGCGAATTATGTATTTAAAAAATAGCATTTCGACTGATGAATTGATTTTTAATGATGCGGAGAACATTTAAGTTAGGAACATATTTTAATAAAAGTGTTTAAAAAGACCTTAGCAGAGCGTGGTTTCGATCCACAGACCTCTGGGTTATGGGCCCAGCACGCTTCCACTGCGCCACTCTGCTGTTTGAATTGTTCAATATATACATGAAAATAATTCAATATTTGAGAAAATGAGTATACAAATTAATTTTATAGTTATATTTAGCAAATTAAATTTTTTTACAAATAAAAAAAAACTTTAGCAGAGCGTGGTTTCGATCCACGGACCTCTGGGTTATGGGCCCAGCACGCTTCCACTGCGCCACTCTGCTGTT
>JAQGAE010006187.1:0-10401 GCA_034696685.1 Julus scandinavius
TGTTTCGTGATAAGTTCAGACTGAACTTCAACGCACATCAAAAATGCCGCCCCCAAAAAAGTGCCGCCCGGGGCGGGCCGCCCCCCCTTGCTACGCCACTGGATTAAAACATTGAAACATTTTGTTGTTTTCAGTGGCAACTCGTAGAAAAAATAAGTAGGGGTTCTGTGAGCAATGCTGCGGAGTAATGCTGTGAAGCACGCAAGTCGCGACTGCGGGAGCTACAGTCCTCGCTTGCTCGCAGCTAGGCGTGCAGCTTCCTATGTGCGCATGCGCACAATAATCAAACATTTCGCCGCTGGAACTGTGAAACGCACAGTTGCATACAAATTTTTTAAAATCTTTTTTCATTAATTGGGGGATGACTGAAGAGTAAATTAAATAAATTAAAGAATAGATTAAGAATAAATGAAATTGGAAATAATTAAAGAAAAAAAGACTCGTTATATTAAATGTTATCGGTGATATCCAGTGATCGGGGGTGCTGCAGTTCCACAGTGCCTATGGAAGAGCCGCCACTGGTTGTTTTTTATTATATGTATACATACATATGTGCATATGATTTTTTTAAATTAACGTTTATTATCAGTACACTGTTTTGTACTTTTATTTTCATGTAAGCACTTTCATAGAAAATAAAAGGAATAAAATGCTTTATGACCAAAAAAAAATATATTATTTTGTAAAAAATTGGAACGGATAAAATTATATTTCGTTATACAGCTTTTCGCTACACGGCCTACTTTTTCGGAACGTATCTAGGCCGTAAAACAAGGTATGAATGTAGTCTTACTGTATTAGGTACAATGTATAACCTTTAGTTTGGTTGCTGAACAGCCTTAGACGGCTGGAATATCATAGGAGTAAAATGACATTTTAGCAGTATAAGTTTGTCCAGCTACTTAAGTTTGAACAACGTTTATTTTAAAACATGTTTTATTATTCGAAAGTGGAACGTTATTCTGTAGCATTCAGCGTTCAATTTGGTGTAATATTGTACGTGAAAGATAGTTGTCGTCTTCAGTGTCATATCCAAGAACCCTTACAGAGTACTTTCAGGAAATGGCGCATCTTTATCGTCTGTAACGCGATCCACCGACAGATCCACGTCCACCTCTGGTTCCTCCTGTCTGCCCTGTGTTGTAACCTCTTCCATAGGTATTACCACTGTTGCCCATGCTAAATCCTCGGGTACCAAAACGGGCTTGTCCTGCTCCTCCACCTCCTTGAGCACTTGTCAGAGTTGTCAACGTCACCAACAGCAATAAGATGTACTGCAAGCAAGTAAAATGAGTTCGTTTTACTAATATTTTGTGTAAAGGTTGAAGTAAGCACGCCCTGGTGGAAAAAATATAGGGATAGTCATATCTGGAATTGTAGGCCCAAGCTTTCAATAAAAAATGGACTTAGATTATTACTCAACGTATTAGAATAATACTATACATATGTGTTACCCGGTGGTATTTGCCTGAAAACAGGCTATATGTCGTCATTCATGCCAATTTATGGAAGAAAGCGTGTAAATTATTATATGTAATATAATGTATACAATATTGAAATACAGAAACGATAAGTGCACATACACTACATGTACAATATTGTCCTTGTACTACTACTTGTATGTATGGCCATATATGGGCATACATGGTCTGTAAGTCATATGCATATACATACATGATAGTATATGTCATAGCTTATATTATACATATTGCGAGTAAATTAATATCTATATGCGTATCCAGATTCTATAAAATCGCATCCAATTGCTGCATTCAACATGCATGCGCCATATTCGTTCTTTTAGAACTGACACTGGTCCTCATTTTCTTCCCCATATGACATGAACAATGGCATAAAATGACACACTTGGACAAACATGTTTTCAGACTTAGATGGAGAAAATTATATACTGCTCAAAGCCTCAAACATGTTTGCAGAGATAATTGAAATATAGGAACTTAATGTTAGGATCATACTTTGAATTAAAACGATATTATTCAAACTTACCATTCCTTTAGAATTCATTGTTGAGACTTGGGTTTTCTATACAATATATACAGTGGAACAGGGTCTTGATATGTTTACAACTGCTTAATCAGTCCATATTTATATATGGGTTACTTCATTGTCCTTGGTGTAAACGTGACCTTAGTTGAAGTTTAGTCATTGGATTTTAGGAACACCCAATGATTATTCGTCAAGCATGCAATATACGTTTTTATGTTAATTTTCTTACTAACCTATTCTTCAGTGGAACCAATTACAAGAAGCGTGGTACCCACCAGCTCTGATGTATTTAAATTTTTCTAGAATCGTCTTGCATATATAGGGGTGTTGACGATGGGGATTGCCCATCAAGGATATACCATAATTCTTGAAAAACGATACATTGACATTCAAACTTCACCCTATGACGTAATTCTCTTTATGTCCCAAACGAAATTGGTTTTTTTTAGTAAACCAATTGTATTATTCCGGTATCAAGGTTTGAATGTGGTAATATTTAAACCTAATGTAAGCGGATTAAACCTTCTAAAAGGTTGTTTCTTGCACAACATTGTATTCCCAAGAGAAAAAATTATAAAAACTATATTATGCCTAATATATCGATAACTCTAGTAGATTTCACATGAAAACATCCTTATTAATATATTTTCAATATCCAGTAGGCCTGTTTATGAATGCACGTATATATCCATTTGTGACATTTTGTCATTGTCCATAGGGATAAAACGGGGCTTTATATTATGTCGTGGTCAAGTAGCTTACATTTTGGGAAAATAAAAAGCACATTCAAGTGTGTAGATCCTTATGAATCACACGCTGAATACAATAAATTTGCCTTGTCATAGTTTTTCAATAGTCACGATTTTTCGTTTTGGTAATTGCTGCTTTAAGCAATGTCGATGTTGATAATGCATCAATTAGATCGCAATTAGTACTGCTGACTTTCTTTCGTCAAAGAAACACGGATTTTCATAATCCTTGGGTTTAAGTATAAGTAAACAAATTAACTATGAGTCACTTTTTTGTTTTTCATATAGAAAAACTGAAATTGTATCCCCATTTTATGGAAATCTCCTGCAGTAGATGCATGTACGGCATATGAAGTTATTATAAACTGTACATTCAGAAATATTTGATAGTTTCATGTATATTTGAAAACATTTACGACCATATGCATGGTATTTGTCATTGTCAATGTTAAAAAAATGAACATGCAATGTACGAGGGATGTTCCAAAACCAAGTTATACAGGGCATTTATTCATGAACTGCTTATCCAGTCAAAAAACGGAAATACACATTTTAAAGAGGGGACCTTTCTGTATTTGTCAACATAGTCCCTGAGCCGATTGATGCAATTGTCCCACCTTGACACCAGTTTCTGTATACCATCGTTGTAAAAACGTGTTCGGTTGGGTATACAACCAATCACGAACTGTTTTAACGAGCTCATTGTCACTCCTGAAGGACTGTCCATCAAGATACAGCTTCATGGTAAATACAGAAACTGGTGTCACGGTGGGACAAGTGCATCAATCGGTTCAGGGACTATGTTGAAAAATAGAGAAAGGTTCCGTTTTTAAAATGTGTATTTCTTTTTTTCGATTGGATAAGCAGTTCATGAATAAATGCCCTGTGTAACTTATTTTTGGGACATCCCTAGTAAGTACATGTTTCCAAATGTATGAATATGGCACGTCACGTACAGTATATTGTAATACAGTATTGGGAAGTGTGCTTATATTCTGTGGTCATATATGGGCATTCACATACAACTGAATGTGATCATTTATCATATCGTCATATGGAGAAATTATATATTTGTTGATATTGACACAAATCCTATGCATTACAGAATTTTGAGCTCACATATTTAAGTAATATATAAATTGGGCATGAAATGCGTGGGTATATATGGACGTATCCATGTATTTGATATAAAACTATCTCCAATACATACGTATATACTGTTCAGTTTGATCATTTATAGACAAAATGCCATATATGGGCATGCATGTGCATCATGTCCCTATATTACATTTCCCATATGTGCATGCAGTATGTGCGTATATAATTTACCAACCAAGGGCATTTCTCATGATTCAGTAATGGCAATGTACTCGTTAAAAAACTTTACTCATTAATAGTCGTAAGTTTAAACTCTGTCTTTATTATTACATACACGATTTCTATAAATTGACAATATATTGAAAAAACAAATGGTCAGCAGAAGTTTTCACATTCAGAATTCCTTTGATGACATCTGGCTCTTCTGGTTGGTAAAATCTGTAAAAACAAAGTTAGGTTAGATCGAAATTCCTTTTGGTATTGACAACTAAAGTACAAATTATAGAGTATTTTTTTAGCTATTTTTGAATGAAAGTACCCGGCTTAAAAAAGTGTGTATATGGAATTTTATGTCATTCGCCTTCTATGGGAAAAAAACATGGACGTATGCAATTGTTAAGTATATATTTAGCCTATATATACGTAGTATGTATGGAAATAGCAATAACAGGAGATGTATGGGGGAATATGGTACATATATGACATGGACGTATGATCCTTTAAATGTGCATATCTATGATCATTTTATAACAGGAATGCCATATACTGTATGTGAATATAAAGTAGGCTATGTAAAATTTTTGACACGCCCTTTTGTAACTTTTTCACCCAAATACTACTTATACACACCAAAAGGGACATACTTTTGAGCACTTCTTTTTTACATCAATAGCCTACGCTACCGGCCGATCCACCACCGTGACCACCTCCAGTTCCGTGACCACCTCCAGTTCCCCCACCACTTCCACTGCCACCACCACCAGATCCTTTTCCTCCATCCTTTCCTCCTCCTGAACCTCCACTTAGTCCACCATGTCCACCACCAGATCCTCCTCCAGTTCCACTACCAGATCCTCCTCCAGATCCTCCACCATGTCCTCCACCAGTTTCTTCTCCTCCAGATCCACCTCCTCCAGATCCACCTCCTCCAGTTCCCCCTCCTCCATATCCACCTTTTGCAGTTCCACCGTAATCACTGCTTCCATATTTGGCAGTGGCCATTGTCACCACACCAATCAACAGCACCAACATGAACTGCAAAGAGCAAACAAATATAATTATACGAGTACGTTCAATTTGCCGAGTATGACCACTGGCTCCCTGATTAAATATAAAAAATGGCACCGTTTTTCTCAGAGTATTCTCAGAATATATATAGTTTTTTTTTTGCAATTTCTGTAAAATGCCGGCTGAATTCGTATATTGGTACTCAAAAATTAATTACTTGCAATTATACTGAAATTATTATCGATAATAAAACAAGCTGAATTAATTTTGTTAAAAATATAAGTTTAGTATTGCTGATATATTTTATAACCAAACCTTTAACGTAAATAATTTTTTTCTGCGTTTTTAAGTGTTATCAGACAGAATTTAAAAGAAAAGTATTATTGAAATGTGGCAATTAAAAAAAAATATATTTTGCTATAATTATTCAATGTTATATTTTTTAAATGTCAGTAGGAAATATTTTGTTTAAAACAAAATACGACAGATATTTCAAAAAATTCAATTTTCTCAAAACAATTATTGAAACATCATTAGAACAAGTGAGCAACAACAAAACTTATTCTACATCCAAACTTACCATTGCTTTATACTGCATGATTAAGTTTCAGTTTTCTGGACGTCGATATTATCAGATTAGCTTCACTTTCGATATGATTCTCAATGCTCAACAGACCTGGCTTATAAGGGTTTTAAGCAACCTTGGCAAAGCATGACATGAATTTTCAAAATGTGTTCTGAGAAATCAAGATAAAAAAGACAAAATGCCCATCCAGAATTAGCATATCAAATAATGTTGTTTATTTCCAGTACATTATCAGAAAAAAATTACAAAGTCATTTCTAAAGCTATAAGCGATAATTGCTATGCCTCTTAACTTAACCTTTTGTTTAGAAAACGTGATTTGAATATCATTTTGCCTGTATTGCATTATGGTTAAAACCTAGTGTTACCTCAGAAAACCTTGTCTTGTATAAAAAATATTTGATAAACTAATAAATTGTATTTTAATAAATTTACACTTTAATGTACAGTATTTTCTTGAGTGTCTAGTCATACTTGGAATTCGAAAATATGCCCATATAATATCTTATTTAATCGTGTAATGGCCCCCACACAGATTTCGTAAACAATTTTTGTAAAAAATTTAAAAAATGCTTTTAGGTATTAACTAAATACTTGATAATGTTTCTCCACCTCATTTTTCATGAAAACATTGTGCATGTAAAGGCTGCCAGATTTCCCTTTAAGACGTTATAATATATTGCAAATACACGTATTGGACTAATTTGGTGACGTCCTACCCCATTCTAATTGGATATTTTGCCATATCCTTAGAAGTTCATGCTTTAAAAAGGCAGAAATCAGCCTTAAAAAACGCTTTAAAGAATTTATTATAATATCAACAAATAACAGATACATCAAAAATTCTTAATTTTACATTTTTCATTATTATTTCAACCTTCTTGCAAATGAAATGGCAGAAAGTAAATCAAACTTCTAGAAAACATAGAAACACTTATTTTTAGAACAATAAGTTGATATTTTGTTATTTAAAAAATCAATAGCTGATAAATTTCTGTGGAAACCAGGTAAGCCTTCATGCCATAGTGTCCTGAAATTTTAAGAAAAAAAAACGTGTTAGTGGTCGAGTACATAAAATTCTTCCTAGTACTTTCTATACTTTGAATTCCTTTTTATATAAAGATTTTATTATTTTTATACAAAGTAAACTACTGTAAATCTAAGAACTCATCTAACTAAAATTAACCTTTTAAAACCTAACAAAGGTGGAAAAAAGATATATAACACATACATGGATATAAAGTATACATATATGACGCTTTATGTCCATTTATGGAGGAAAATATACGTATTTAAATACAGAAGTGCTAAGTGCACACATGGGGATATATGAAAATATATCTGGATACATGGTCATACATTATGATAGGTCCTATTTCATAACTTACGGACAAACATGTCGTATATGTCCAATTTTTGATTTTTCACACACAGTATTGAATTTTCATATATGCAATGCGAACTATATAATTTTTCCACCTGTGTGGGTGCACATTTGGACATGCATGTACTCGAATGTAGGCCTACATCCAAGTACATCCGGTCATAAATGGGCATACATGGTGATACATTCGCATACATCATCTTGTATATGGGAATGTATGTTTTCGTTTTCTGATATGCCCATGTATGGTATTTCCAAAATATATCCACCTGCATGTTTTTCGACTAGGGTTATATGGCCAATATATGTATTCTACATACATGTACCATGCATGTTTTCAGACAAACTGGACGTACAATATAGTATACATGAGATTTAATATAAAATGAATCCTAGACAAAAGCTCAAACCCCCTAATCTAACCTTTATGATATGGAAATTTCACTTTGCACTTAAGTATGTTCGGATAACATACAGTATATGGAACTACAAGTATTTACTTTATCTACTTAATCGTATCTTTAAGCGTGCGTTTTGAGATTAAAATATCAATGTGAACTTACGCGAAAATGTTTATATATTCTTAGTATCCTGATGATCCACCGGCATATCCGCCACTACCCCTTCCTCCTCCTCCTCCGCCTCCTCCTGTTTGGTATCCACCACCGTATCCTCCTCTGCCTCCGCCAGTTCCACCTCCACCACCACCAGATCTACCAGATCCGCCACCATATCCACCAGTTCCACCGCCGCCATATTGAGCAGTTGACAGAGTCACTGCTGCAATCAGCAGCAACGCCACGAGCTATCAAAATCAGAACAGAAACACTTTAATAACAGATTTTCATCCTTGAATGGATATGTTGACGACACACATGTAATTAAAACTTAACACTACCTAGAGCTTCAAAAATATTCAGCCTTCGACACGCAATGTCTAAAATATCTAGTCTTTAGAAACTTTGCTAAAAATCCAATTTCGGTATCCTAGCTTACTATAGATGGTATCTTAATCCACAATACTACTCCCTGACAACATGGTCAACAATTTTTTTAAATATACAAGATTTAGGTCTGGTGGTTAGGATGGGATGTCACATCCCATAGGCGCCATATTATTTCTAACACAAGGTACTTAACATGACACAACATTTTCATATATGTATGCCTGGAAACTTATGTCCATTATAATGGAATTTATGACATTCTCTATGTAATGTATCAAAACGATTTTTGTCATATATACGGATTGTTGCCAGTGTCCATACATGGAAAAAAACCATGAACTTATACTGTATATATTACGTATATGGTACATGCAGTATATTGTCCAGTATATTTAGTAGCATATTTACCATTCCCTTGAAATACATCTTTGAACAACTTCCAAAGTTTCTTGATGAGAATTCGGCGCTTTCTTGATGATTGCGGATGTTGACAACTTAAGCTTTAATTCAGAGCATTGGTGTTAAGCAAGGGCTTACTTGTATATATATAGGAGATTTCTGACCTTGTCTGAGCATGACATTACTTATTATTTTTTGTGCTAAATTTAATGCACGAGCTTAACTTAATTGCTTGTGCTTTTTTCCAATATTATTCACGATTTTGGCCGATTTTTATGTATAGCGATTGTTCAATTTTGATTTCTTGCTGACTTAATTGAAATGCCCTTGCATGAGATTGTTTCTTTAAGGTTTTCTTACAATCTTTTGTCATGTCACGTATTGTGTAATGCCCACCTTCTGCCATCTTTGATGCAAATGCTAAACTGCTTGGTAATAGCATTCGTTATGCATCTGACGTTATTTATAACAATATTACAATAATGGAGATTAATTCAAGAATGAATAATACAAATCAAAGGTTATTAAATGAAATGACTGTTTTTCATACCGGAAATGCATTCAATGGAATCGAAATCTTCTCAATTTATTGTTAACTGGGACTAGTTTTGTGTAGACTTTTGAGGGTTTTTCACCCTCAAAATTATAAGTACACGTATATCCAAGACTTTCTTTGCTGCTTGGTCTTTCTGGACGTTGGTGTTGCTGAACGACCGTGCTGCGAGACGATGGTCGCATGGACGCCTTGCCTTCCTAAGAGCTGATGGCGAGATCGACAGAAGGGCCAGCAACTGGTTGTTTGGACCTTTTTGAGTGTGGCCAGACGACGGGTCCATGCATGGAATGGCCATTGACTTCTGTTTGTGAGTTTGACTTCTGTTTGGGAGTTTGACTTCCGTGTGGGAGTTCGACTTACGTGTGGGAGTTTGACTTCCGTGTGGGAGTTTAACTTACGTGTGGGAGTTTGACTTCCGTGCGGGAGTTCGACTTCCGTGCCTGAGTTCGACTTCCGTGCGGGAGTTCGACTTCCGTGCGGGAGGTTGACCACTACATGGTGGTCAAGGTAGATGAAGGGCATGGACCCCGTATTGCGGTGAAACCCAACTTCCGGTGGTCAGCTATGGGCGACCACGTGTTGGGGAGGGCCACCACAGTACACACCAGTGATCGACTACACCAAGGAGGAAGGATGATAAGATGACCCCTGTGGTGGCTAGAGGCATGTCTGGTGCACAGGTGCATACGCTTTGTCCGGTTAGAGGGTGTTTATGTCCAGTTATGAAATAGCCCACACGTGCAGTAGGCCAACACGTCACATGTCAAACATAATCAAAAACGCGGTGGCGTGTATTTTAATAAGCGAATAGAATTAAATTGCTTCTAACGTTAATTTGATGAATTATTGTTATAACATGGAATGCATTTTCATCTACAGAAATGGCCACACGTGTTAACAAAGATATATGGCAATACATGTATATATACAGGGTCATATATATGACCCTGTATTATTTATCCGCTCTGGTGGATATATATATGGCCGTTTATTCACTATTGATCATATAGGAGCATGTAATCTGGCTGTATGTCCCCATTATGTTATCCATTATACATACATTGTATGTATATTGTATATTTTTCATATGCCGTTTTTGCATGTATAGTATCGTCCCACATCGCCGATATCCAGTTTTCCCAGCCACCAAGGCCTTGCGAACATAAATATACGTGTTAATTGGTAATGAGTCTTGTCAGTAGCGGCACTAGGGGGGTGCGGGGGGTGCGGACCACACCGGGTGACACCATCACAAGGGGTGACACCAAAATGCAAAATAATGATAAAATGTTCTTATTTTCTGAAAATATTCCATTTTCTATTTTGATTTGCAAACGTGAATTTAAAAACCAAAATCAGCAAAAATGAGCAGTTTTGGAATGTCTGGATTTCATTTTTTAGTGGAAAAAAGTAAGATTTAAACGAAAGTTGAATTAGTTTTCACCCTGT
>JAQGAE010006188.1:0-10399 GCA_034696685.1 Julus scandinavius
TTAGTTTTCAGCCTCATATAAATGCCATTATTAGTAGGATTCATAGTGTAACGTTTCTTCTAAAAAAATTGAACAAATCCTGAAGGTGACAATTTGCATACCCCAGTTACCAAAACTTGTTGGGTCAATGTTGGGAAAACATTGCTTTGCCAATGGGGAAATTTCTCGCTGGGCCAATGGTTAAATGACTAATTGGGCCAATATTGGGAAAACATTGGCAATATGTACATACATATATACCTAAACCTCGCTATACGGCCTTTTTTAATTATGGCACTCTTTCGATTTACGGCCCACAATGTATCGTTATATGGCCAAAAAAATGCTGTAATTTAAGAAATTTTCCAAAAATAATGCTGTAATTTAAGAAATTAGCCAACAAATATGATAAGTTATCCCAATTTGCACAAACAAGGTCTGATGTGGCTAACAATAAAATAACTTATGGGTTTCACTTTGTTTAAGAAGGGAAAAAATGAAAATCACAATGCAGAAAGAATTGTTTCGTTATACGGCTTTTTCGCTATACGGCCAACTTTTCCGGAACGTATCTAGGCCGTAATGCGAGGTATGGATGTATATACACCGTGAGCCAAAAAAAAACAATGCCAAAAATATTTTTAAAAAATCCACTTCTCGACCAGCCATTCTCAGGAAATTCTTTCAAAAACTTCCTTGCACTAAATTTCTTATTTTCGCGTAAAAACTTAATTGCAATGTGATCTTGTTGCGAGAAAACCATTCTTGCAAATTTGCTATGATTGAGCCGACGGATTTGTCGGTTGTGCCACCTGCAGGGAAATCAGTGAAATAAAAAATTATGCTGACGTGCAGCGCCACCTACATGAGGGAAATTTGAAAAATTAGTAACAAAAGTACACAACTGGAAAATTTCATTAAAATTATTGCATTTTTAATTAAGTTGCAATGAAGTATATTTTGGCATCTTATTTTTTTGCTCACGATGTTTAAATAACATTTAACGCCAACATAAAACTGATGATTGGCAACTGTACCATTTTTCAACGTTTGCCCAACGTTAAAATGCCAACATAAAACCTACGTTTGGCAACTCCACCATTTTTCAAAGTTGGGCCAACTGCCAACGTTGCCAACTAAAATCCAACGGTTGGACCAACCTTGGGTGTTACTTGGGTATAGGAATGCTAATTTCCAACAAAGTTTACTCAAGAATATGTAGTACGGATACTTTTTTACACGTTTCACGAAGCAATTGCTTTTTTCATTAACCAAAATGTTAAAATAACATTCCCAATATACACTAACACAAAGTAATCTGAATCTAACCTTAAATTCTGAATTAGTGATCTGATGCATGCAGTAGTAGTATGATGTGTTTTGTATTGAATGGTTTATTTGGTTAACGGATTGTTTGTTCATCATTTATTTATTTAATTTGGCATAGAGATAAACCCCCTCATTATATACGAAGAATGATTTCAATTCCAGATCAACATTTAAATCTTATCTATAATATTACCTTTTGTATTTCTTTTTATATACCAATCATAATGTACAACTTATCGTTCTGGCGTATTTTTATAGTAATAAAAGATTCAGAAATACGAATAAGAAAAATCAAGCATAATAGTTCGGTTGCATGCATTGAATAGCAAACATTAAAAACATAATAGAAAGAAAATATTTTTTTTTTCTCAAATGCATAAATCAAACGCTAATAACCACGATGAGGATATGTTTACACGAGCCGAAAACACAAAAGAACTTTTGTAATGGCATTATAGAGATACAAAATAAATTTCATATCAAAGGGACTTTCAATAGGCAAGACATGCTCGACTGATTTTTTTTATTTATTTAAAATACTTTTTTTTTTCTTCTTTTTTTTCTTCTTCGTAGGCATCTTAACAATTCATAGAATTCCCTGCTCATACATGGATCTCGTTTTACATGTAGGTATCCAGGTATTGTGAAAGTTAAGCACAATATATAACCGATAAACATATACACGGCCCTCTCATAAAGACTACAAAAAGTCGGGAGGCAAAAGATAAAAAAAAAAAATGTCGTTTTGAAAAATGAGACTTAAGCTGGGTTTTGTATCTTTTTCTATATAAATGTTCGCAATCTTCTAACCTTCCAAAAGCCCAAAGAAGAATAAAAAGTGATTACCGCCGTTTACCGATATTTGGGGCCCTTGTCCCATATACTATATATTTATAGGCACAGCCTCCTCCTCCTCATCACATCACTTGCTTTTCTACTTTTTTTCTATTCCGATCTGAATAGTTTTTAATGCCGTGCTTTGCCGCCATGATCCTATTATGGCTCCCTACAATTGAAAAGCCCCTAAAGTATTGCCTTGGGAACCGAGCACAAGCCTGTCATGGTTTTTACCCTCCTTTTTATATTTGCTGCTGTTTACACACTCACACACGAAATTGAGTTTTCATATATGAAATATGCTGGATAATGGTATTTGGAAAGGGCAATTAGACAGGTGAGATTCATAAATCAGATTTGCACACCTAGAGACCGATATGAAAACCACAACGTTGGATTTTGGTAGGCAAATAATCATAGGGCCAACTCAGGTATATGGGATTTAAGATGGGCAGTCAAAAAGTCTTGCATATTCGTTTATTATTCGAAAACCAGATGCCGTACAAAAAAACTGAAATAGCCATTTTAAAGAGCAGGAAATTCGGGTTTTAGATCACTACATGGTGCCACAATTCATGCAGAATTTCGAACAAACTATATCAAAAACAAAATGGCGCCTCACTCGAAAGCGTTCACGAGAGAGGAACAACGAAGTGTTTTTCGTTTTTCAGTGTTTAAAGGCATGAAACCGAGTGAAATTTATAGTGAAATGTTAAGAGTTTATGGTGACAAACGTGTTTCAGGTACAGAGGTGGTGTTTTTTAACTTTAAGAAAGGACACGAAACTGTAACTGACTGGCGCCATTTTGTTTCTCAAATCAAGAGATGTTGTCATCCGAAAACATCGATTTGTGGCAATATCTGCATTGCGATCATTTTAAGAGAGGGGTATAAACAATGTCATCAAACGTTGGGATAAATGTGCCAACAAATCGGGTTCTACATGGAAAAATCTAAATTTCCTGCTCTTTAAAATGGCTATTTCAGTGTTTTTGTCCGACATCTGGTTTTCGAGTAATACACGAATATGCAACACATTTTGACCGCCCCTCATAGTAAATTCCATTCATACTATGAATCGAAATTCTTCTTTTGCATTTGTTTGAAATATTTTCGGGTAGGTTTACTTAGAGCCCCCTTCTCAACCCCAAATATGGCAGGATTATGCGCACGTATTAATATAAAGCCAATTTTTCAAAGTTCCTTGATTTTTTTTTACGTACAGAAGGGATGGTTCTACGTTTAATGAATCATATTTGAGGGCGGTCTGGGTTTATGTTGCCGACGTATGACGAGGAAGATGGGTAGAATTAAAAAACAAAAAACTAGCTATGTTTAATGCCATTTGTAGATGGTGGCATGCTTAAATAAAGCAACACGCAATGAACATTGCACGTATAGTTGTCAATCAACAAATGATATCATGAAGAAATAGGTTCAGGTTGGTAGAGGATCATCTCAACAATTAGGTGAATCCAGTATTAAACGTTCAAGATACAGTAGAACCTGTCCAAGTGCATCCTGTTTAAATGAATAACCTCTCTAAATGCATAAAATGTGCCGGTCCCGACTTGGGACCCGTGTAAAAATGAATAAGCCTCCCTCAAGTAGTAACGAATAATTTGTATTGGCCCCAATGATTTATTAAGTGAATATCATCAATGGAACTGCAAAAAATATCAAACTAAGATGAGGTTACCACTTAGATTGACACTTTCCTGGTTGGCATTGAACCACTCCATAAGTACAGACTCCATAGCTGGATATCTGACGGTACGTAGACGTTTAACATTGAGGTTTGTGTTGTCAGATTTGGCTAGATTCTATGTTGACTTCTTCAGTGTTCTAGAGATTCTGGCTTGGCTGACCTTAATCTTGTAATTTGTCTCTAGCCACTGTACGAGTTCCTCGTGTGGTCACTCGGATGATCCTTTTTGTACTGTCCCAGGGTTATACGGACAGAATCTGTCATTGTAGTGTACGTTGAACCTTTAGACGCCATTTTTTATGTAGGCCTACACAATTATAACCAAATGCAACAGGCAGGGAGATGCGAGGTAATTACTGTACTTGTACATGCGCTAAAATTGTGCCCAAATAGCTAGTGACTCATCTAGGATTGAAAAGAGGGAAAATTCCCTATTTGGCAGCTGGGTGCGCGTGTCTGCTGATGAACCTGTCTAAATGCATAACCTGTATAAATGCACAATTTTCACTGGTCCCAAGAATATGCATTTAGACAGGTTCTACTGTACTAACAATCCATAGAATAATAAAACATGGGAGGGGGAGGAATGTCGATCTCCATTGTTACGATATTTTGTTCGCCTACCTTTTACGAAATATAAAAATTTTCTATTATAAAGCTTTGTTTGCTTTGTTTGCTGTCCCAATAAAATACTCGTCTAATATTTGAAGTTTAAAAACCACGCCTTTTATGAGAAAAAAATGTTTGAAAATTACATATCCCCACGTTTATGAAAAGTACACCAGTTACCACGTGCAGAAAACTTATCTCAATATAAGTAAACAAAGCGATCTGGCTTATTGTTGTAAGAAGAATCGATGAATATAAGAAAAAAATGTGGAATTTGAATTTTGCATTTTACAAATAATCAATAGAAGCCCATTATCTACGAAACAAGAATAGTCGCGTCTGCATAAACAGAGCCATTTTGAAATCCAAGATGGCCGTCGTCTGTAGGCTCTTACAGGGGCACGTTTTACAACAAAAAGCAAATTTCATCACAACTTCTCACACGCCCAAGGGTTGAAATTACGCTCGGGGGCACATAAGAGTGAGCTGCATACAGGTATACCCCTCGTTCGCTTTCATAACAGGTGTGTTAATTTAAATTACGGTATGAATATGGCGGAATTTTTTCAACGCGAATCGAGACTACACGCAGTTAGCCCCCATTTAAACGTACCACTTTTTTTTTCCAAAAGCTTTTCTATTGACATTCGTGCCTCCTTTCATAATATTACCCTTACATCGAGGCCCATGAAAAGCTATGTAAATTGGTGTATTGTGTGCCCACTGCTCTGAAAAAAAGGTTTCGTTTGCCAGTAATCGTTTCTTTTCATACGAGAATTTAACGAGGTTTACTCCTCCGCCCCACGTGCAAAACGAAATTCAAAAAAATCAATAAAAAAATCAATCCTGGTTTTTTTTTACTGGAGGGGTATTGAGTATCTAAAACCAACGTTACAGCACTGTTTCTAAACAACTTTCTGTTCGGATACTTTCAAATATAGTTATGAACAAATTTTAAGATTAGCAAGTAGAACCTCGGTTCACGAACTGAATCCGTTCTTTGACCCTGTTCGTGAATCGAAAAGTTCGTGATCCGAATCAATTTTTCCCATTGCGATTAATGTAATTACAAATAATGCGTTCTTTGTCCCGGATTTTTTTTACATGTTATGGCTTTATGTGTGGAATTAATACAGAAAGGAAATAAATATAAGAGTAATATTAGAAGAAATAGTTTTAATACATCCATGATTTCCAACATTATAGGAAATAAAGACGACCCACGTGGTGTCGTCATGCTGACGCTGCTGCGAATCAACTTCATTCCCACATTCTGTTTAAGAAATTTACTTTAACAAACATTGTTTCCTTTAGGAAAATGTGTATTATTCTACTCTATTCTGTTGTTAATTATATGATTTAAGTCTCGATCAAATCGACGTCATCGATGGATTCTCATCCATCGCATCTGCAATTGGCGTGGAGAAAACAAGAGACCAACTTCTGCCATATTTGCAATTGAGGCTATATCCTTGAAACTAATATCGATTTTAATTTAAATCCTCGGAAATTAAAACATTTTTGATGTTACCTGTATTTAGTAAAACTTATTAGTAACAAAGATGTTCTGCTGGAACTAGTAAAAGAATTGCAGAAACTCGGACCTTTGATCGGTGGTGCAGAGAAATGTGTTCGTGAACTGAAGCATCGTTCGTAAAGCGAAACAACACATGGTGTTCGTAAAGCGATTTGTTCGTAAACAAAGACGTTCAAAAACCGAGGTCATATCCACGTGCCATATAGCACTGTCTTTATGAAATTATGAGTAAACTTAAAGATGGTGCCTGCACTTATGTTCAATGACGCAAAATGATAACAACTACTCTTTTATCTAGTGGTCTCTCTGTTCCAAGTATTTAATACTGAAAATGTTAAGATTTTGGTAATGGGAAATGTTAGAAAACAAGGGCATTTCACAGCCTCCATCGCAGTTCCAAAATGAAGTTTCAAACACTGCACCGACCAGGTTATCGTGTTAAATATGCTATTTGCAAAAATAAGGCCCTTATAGTTCATGTACACTCGTATAAAACAATCTACGTATGTCATTTTAACTGTGTGTGCAATGTGCGTCTATACCTTAAATCCTCCCCTCCATTTAATTTGTCACCCTGCTCGTTTCAGAGGTTAACCCCTGTAGCCCCCTCATCTGCATATAATTGAATAGACACGGCTGTAATTGCAGGCAAATTAGACCATCAACTGTCTTTGCAAATGCGTTCAGTTGTGCAGCGTTTCCAATATAAACAATGTGCTAGGGGTAATTGTCGGCCATCCACTTTGATCTTGCCACAATGCCCGTTATGCTAATTCCACAATGCGAGTGGAGCTGGATGGCGTGCATAATCCTAGGGCATGGAGTAGCGAAGCTAATAACTCTACTCTAACAGTATATTTTTCAAAATAGTCCTATTTAACCCCCTTTGCTCCCCCTTCATTCCCTTGTCTACGTTAATCCCCGAGCCACTGATATCTGGATACCGAATTTGAACACGGCAAGTGTCCAGCCAAAACCACGACGCTGTCCACTCATGTTCACAAATGATTACGATCAGAATTATGATAGATTTTTATTACGTGCGTGACGTCACAGTCACGTGCATTTTTATGAAGATGCACGTGCTGTTTGTTCTCAATTTCGCGCACGTGCTGTTCTTAATCTCGTGCTTTTAGGAATTCCATTGTTCTTTGTTTGGAATTAAATAAAATTGGAATTCACTTCAGTTCAGCTTCTCTTCACTTCTTGATGTTAAAATAAATTGTTCACATATAACTTATTGTTGAATACAGTTTATTTGGAAGTTATAACAACATCCAAAACATGTACTAAACATGGCTAGTGAAATGGGGCATCAACTTGTAATACAAATCTAACCAAGAAGCTATATACAAAAGTTTCGAATGTTAGACCAGTTGAATTCTAAGTCATGGTAAGTTGTGAAATTAAAAGTTGAACATGTAATGTATAGTGAACTTGATGTACTGGCTTGTTCCATGTCATTTAAAAACTGCAGAATTAATGTAAGTATTATTTACATTATTTAAAAATTTTACATCACTAAATTTAGCATTATTTGTTATATTTCAATGTATTTAGATTCCCAGTATGAAATGAGGGCTACTTTTATACCAAGGCCATATATATATATGAGGGGAAAGGGAGGGATCATGGGGATGGATCCCCCCTCCACCCCGAAATCCAAGAAATTTTACAAATTTCAACCCGAATCGGCAAAATATAAAAGGGGTACATTATAAGTGCAATTGTCTAATGGATTTTTCTAAGGTAAAAACGCAATTATTCTAAAGTAAAAACGCAATTATTCCAAGGTAAAACCGCAATTATTCTAAAGTAAAAACGCAATTTTTCTATGGTAAAAACGCAATTATTCTAAAGTATAAAAACGAGGACCATATTTCCCCAACCCCATTCCCCCCCGAAATGCAATGACATATACGGCCTTGTTGTATACTACGGAGATTCAGTTAAGTTTAACTAAAATAAATACGAATTAATCCAATCATTAATCGTACAGGCTGTTAGTATACCATACAAGCCTGACTCGATTCTAGATCGTTGAAATATAGGAAAACAAAATCTGAATGCTTACCATTCATTTAAAGTATATCTCTGTTACAATTTTTATCCAACAATGAAAACGTACAAAAGGCACCGGCAATTAAGACAAATTGGCCGAACAAATGTCCCCCTCGCTAATTGTATTAATTGTGAGAATGATAATAATATACCAACAAAACGTGACAATAGCAGCTGATACGTACGTATGCGGGACATGTGACAATGCATATTTGTCCACATGTCAGGACAGCATTAAAGCACCAAAATATTAATACGTCTAAGCTCTCAGCCCACACAAGACAATAACTCGCCGTATAAAAACGTGACAACAAAGCGAGTGAGACAGTACAATACAAACAACTGTCACAATTGGGGCAAGCTTTTAAAAAGAGTCACATGATAGCGTATTTATTAGGCGCTTGATTAGTGGGCAATGGAGGCAAGGGAGCTGGGGATTTAATGAATGACGGGGTTAAGATGGTTGCCAACAAAAGGACTGACCTATCGGTTCTCTGAGGGAGAATTTATACACATAAGGGTGTATACACGGTCTAATATAATTATTCTTATTGAATAAACAATTAAAACCACCATATCCCTTTAAGTCGCCCCATTGTCCTGTTCCATTAGAAGGGAATTGAAATTTAAACCATTATATGGTAGGGAGAAGTTAAAGAGTGGATACTGTTTTGGCTCGATCTGCCGCATGTCATCGATAAACACGGCTTAACAATGGATTTGCCCATTTGCATTCATGAATAAATTTACGAATTATTATAGTAATAATAAATGAAATGGAAATGTAGGGCAACTATTATTCCGGGCATTTACAATGAAAATGGCGTCGATTCGTGATATCCTATACAACATTTGTGTACATAGTACATTGGATTAGATTTGGGGATCATTCATTTTTCATACTTTATTTAGTATAGGGGAAACCGGGGCACAGTGGGCACACTTTTTAGAATTCATTTTTTCTTGGAACAAATATGTATCTCGTAGCATTTTAAAAGAATAACGCAGTAATATACAAGCCCCCAGGATCTGTATACATTTTGTCATCGTTTTAGAGCTACTAGTTTTTTTGCTATAAAAGATTAAAGTTGGTTGCGCTGACTGTCCCACTGTGCCCCTATACCGGGGCACAGTGGGACATGGCATTGGGTACAGTGGTCCACGCGAAATTAAAACAAATTTTACAAGATAAAGAACACCACATTGATTAATTGTGTTTAATTCAGCACGTCAATTTTAAATTCAAAGTACAAATTACAAAACCGATTAAAATTAACCGTAATTACAGCAGCTTTCATATTTTCACTGCCTACTCGTCCAAATGTGTGTTTTTTTCTGTGATTGTGTACAATTTTTACTTTAAAACAGAAATTTAAACACAGTTTTTATTTAAAGTTATGATTAATGAGAAAATATACAAATATTTTCCAAAATCATTAATTGGGGTATGCTGGAACATGTCCCACTGTACCCCATAATGTTGTGGTCCACTGTACCCCGTATAACCAATTTGATTTGAATAAGGCCTTACAGCTAACCACATGGCTAATTAACATAAACTTTAGTTTGAAATTATAGCTGGATATATACACTCGTCAATGGTAAATTGCAGCATTACTAATGTCTTATAATTACACCTAGAATAAAAATCAAATTGCGAGTTGAATAATAACTACAGTTCCAGAGACGTGTGTTTGACTTTTGTAAGACACGAACATATTCAATCAGGAATTTGTTGCCAAATAGGTCGTTCAGAATCCAACAATTTGTTCTCACACAAAAATCATGTAAGTCTTTATTGGTAACAATGTGTTTTAATTGGGCTAATATCCAAACGCTTGAAGGTTGTTGTTGCTGCTGGGTTTCTTTGGCGGATCTCCACGAGTTGGACAATAAAAAGAGTAATTGAACCGAGGCCGTGACCCCGCATTCGTGTGGTGTATGGGTGGGTGTTGCGTTACATCGATTGTCAGCAAATTTAGGCCATGTTTCTGTTTGAAGCAAGCATGCATGGGACTAGGATAACAACGCTGCATTTTTGGTTTGAACTCAAGATCGTGTGTCTCCAAAACATCATGTTAAACATGCCCACGCGCAGGGCCATCACATTTTCATGAAATAAAATGTAGAAACCCAGGACTTTTCCATGTTTATCAATGCTTAATGAGAATTTTTTCTTAAATGGCCCCGAGAGCAGCATCTCTCGGTGCAAAATCCGCAGAAATATCCCAATTTTAATCCAACAGGAGACGTGTGAGCTTCTACGAAGGGCGGTCAAAAAGTCTTGCATATTCGTTTATTATTCGAAAACCAGATGTCGTACAAAAAAACTGAAATAG
>JAQGAE010006189.1:0-10397 GCA_034696685.1 Julus scandinavius
ATGCGACACTAGCGCCACCCGCCCCCCTGGTGGCAGAATTTGGTACTACCCGCCATATGGGTACACTGTACTACTAAGGTGTCCATCGTAGTTTGATCCAAATCCCAGAAACTGGCGGCAATTTTAAAAAGTCAACATGGAAAAAATGTTTTATAAACTTATTTTAATCAAAAACTACAAATCAGAAACTTGAATTAGGAATTAGAATAAATCTTCATAGCTGTATAATAAATATTTTAAACGATACAAACTGGAAAAGCAGATCATTACATGGAAAACGTCCAAAATTTCCAAAACATGAGATCGCATAGGAGTTGTAACGTAATTTTCTGATTAAATTCATTAACTATTTGAAATTCAATGTGCTGACATGCTTGACAGCATTGACAATCAAAAGCAACTGCAATGCTATTAGGCCTGCACTGATTGCTGAATACACTTTGAATATTTCCACATCGATTAGTGTTTAGAGGACACGCTTTTTATACCTTGATGTATCAAGCAGCTTAATGTGCAAACGCGGGGAATGCGTGCTCTATTTTATGATCATCTAATCTTCTATAGAAATTTTCCTAATGTATTATATCACTGCCTTTTCATTTCATGGACAAAAAAGCGTTCAAGGCGATATCAATTCCACTCATGCATGCATGTCTATTGTCTATTGTCAACCACGGTGAATAAACCTACATGGTTACGACAATATAATACCTCGCGTGTAAAACTAGCACAGCTATTTAACATCATCACTATGGAATCAATGCTATAAAAATACCTTGGATTTTCGCTGCAAGTTAATATGCATTATGAAGGCAGCAATGACTTCCTTATAGCTTTCCTTATTAATAAACATAAAACCCATATCCGAAAACAGATTTATTCCACGGATTATGGGCATGCATAATTACATTTAATTAAACTGTTTTAATGTGCACACAACCATTTTGCAATTCGTTCCAAAATGATGTTTTTTTGCTTTAGGTTTCTTCAGCCAAACCAACAGTTGACACAAGTCCGCCTCGACATTATTTACATATTCATCTTAAAATGAAAAAACTACAGGTTAGATTTCAATGTTTTTGTAGGATACAGCAGCAGACATTGGCTTTTAGAAAATCAATTTATAATTTTGGATTATTTTATGGTTTGACTACATACAGTTGGAAGAAGAACGTTGCTTGGAAATTATGAGAGACAACTTGACCCTTCTTGAACACATGTACGATGTCATCCACAAATCGCGTCGTCAGATGCCAGCATCAGAAAACGCAACAATGAGATATCGAAAAAGGTATCGGATCACGGTGAACAGTATGATAATTTAAATTTCTTTTGTCAATAACTATCATGCATAATTCCTCCCAACTTTCATTAATAGTCTTAACTTGGAGAAAAGAAAACAAGAATTACAGAGAATTATGATGGACAACATGAAGATAATGGAGCGCCTGATGGCAAAAAATTCCAACTATAGCGTGCAAAGGTGGCAGAAGGAATGGGAGAGAACTTGTCAATTGCTGGAAAACATATCTTCGTATCCCATGTTGAAGCAACTTCAGGTTGTGGACAATGGATATCCATCACTAAGTAATAGAAATGAAGAAAATCGTCAAGCAGATGTGGTTAGGAAAACCAGGCCATCATCAACTTACTCAATGATGCGAGACAGAGGTAAAACATGTTAAAACCTGTCTAACCGCTCAAAAGCAAATCCAAACATAGTGAACAGAAATTGTCAATCCATTGACCTTCACTGATTCTGGCTATAAATACATAAACAAATATAGCCAAACTCATGTAGCAATTCAAATTAACAAATGCAAAAAAAAATTAACAAACCCGCCTTACAGTTTGAACTTTTCTGAAAATCCTGGATTATTTTAGAAATCTTTGCATGTGTAGTTCAATAACAATCAAACTTTAAAAATAAAAAAACCGTTCTGAAATAAAGAGCGCATAATAAATTTGTGAAAATAAGTTCCATACAAGAAAACTTTTATTTTCACAAAACATTGTGAATGAATGTCCAGCACCATTTACATTCATAGAGTAACAAATATATTTCCTGAACTGAGACAATTGTTTGTTGATTGCATGCGTAATGCAAAAAGATCTTATTACTTGTTTCAATTCTTGACTAGAACTGATACTTCTTCATTAAAACAAGGTTAGACAAATCAATGATTGCAATGACTAGCAATTATAATAACTGAGTAGGACCAACTGTAACTAGGTTGTGGCCTAGTTGTAATGTTGTATGTTAGTTGTGACCACATATAATGTATCAAAGAAATAAATGGAAAGTGGCTTCAAAGCTGCTATCTATTGCACTCGTGTCTGTGAAATACATATGTATTTCAAAGATCAATACCACCCTACACAACTGTAATCATTAGAAAGAGAAATATGGATGACTGCAGGTAAATATACACTTTCTAAAAGTTTCAAGTTTTAGGTTGTCTTGTTAAAAGTATTATTTCCAATAGGAAATCTGCAATTGCCATCACCTGAAAACCATTTTACCTACTTTATCTGAGAATGTTTGGAGTGGATAGGGTTTGCATTAACGAGGAAATGCAGCTTTCAGAAAGTCACCAGAAACCAAATCACAAGTAATGGTGAGTAACTGAATAGCGTCAAACTCCAGAGTAAAGCAAATACACAAACAGGAAATTCGTGAATAGAATAGATTTTAAAATTTAAATTGACGAGGTATGTTTAAATTTAAGGAAACTTATGTTATAAACGAGTGTGATACATGCGTAAATGAAGAATTCACAATCATGACAATCAGCAGATTGCTACAAGTATGTAAACATCAGTAGTGTATCAAAATACAGATAAATTACTCTTAGAAAGAATTCTAAATTCGTTCACAATTATTCTAAATGAAAATTGTACAAATGCTATATTGTTTGTTATTCATGCAATATTTTTTTCCAATCAATAAGATTCAGCAAATAATCAATGAGCAGCAATTCCTGATGGTAGACCTTGCATTCTACACTTTTTTATACTATCGAATATAACGGCCTGTTGTCACATAGCTCATCAAAAACTGATAGCTGTTATGAGTATGTGTGAAGTAACAGCGATTATATTTAAATCGGAATTAGCTACCTTGCTCACAACAGCTTATATGCAAATTTCTATACACAGCTTCACCCGTAATCTCATTTCTCCATTTAGGCCGTGGATTTTTCTGAGCAAAAACGATTTATGCATTTTTGCTCATGATAGAATAAAAGTAAACAACGTTAAATACATTTTTTTAAAGTTTTGTAGTTACTCGCTATTCTATTTCGTGATCAAGTGTGAATTGATCGTTCCTGCTCATTAAAAATCAGAAAACTATGAACATTGTGCTTCAGTTTTCTCAATGGTCTTTTAATCTATTTGTATTTGCTTTAACATTAATGTCTGTGTTATGGTAGTATTTAGATCTGCAAGGCGATTTACGAATATGGTTAATTTAGAATATATTAGAAAATTCCAACATTTTTGCCACAATAACTCAAGATGCAATGGTATTGCAGTACATATATCAGTAGTAAAAAAAAACAGCAAATGAACATGGAAGTTAAAAGCTAATGAAATAGCTGTATTCATGCAATCCCTCAAAAAAATATTCAGGTACATTTTAGGATACAGTAATGGTTTAAACAAAGTAAAATGTTTATATAACATTATTTTCAGTGTTAATAGTTTTATTTAAGTGTGAGAGTAATCCATTATTCGACGCAGTTGTAATTCAAAAGAAACCCCATAGGTTTAATGTTAACTTTTCTTTGTAGTTTCTGGCATAAGACCATTTCCCGTATAAGAAGTCGAATCTCGCAGTCCCAAATCATTACAAATATGCTCAAGAACATAAACATGAAATCAAAAGGTGAGTTTTAAGAAGCTCGCATCTTTCTTAATGCAAGCAATATTTGATTAAGGTTACTGCATTATGGGCTAATTTTTGGTAGTTTTACCTAAAGATAAGAGCAGAACAAATCATGAGTAGTCCTATACTGAATTCAATTTCACTAGTCATGTAGTGATAATTAAACAGCAGATGTCATAACAAAAAAAAATAACACCATTCACAAAATAGGTTCCCAGGAAATACTTGTGCATGAGCTAACAGATCAATTACCTTACTGGGCAATAATCTCTTGCTGACGTAAACAGTCTAATCCAACCAAGGTTTTAAGCCAGGTTATATAATCCCTTAACTTCCAAGCACCAAGTACCTCATGATGCATGCTATGTAATTGATAGAATGCATGGAGTGGGCGCTTTAGAAAAAGCAAAGAGAATGCTTCAGGTAAATAATTCAACATATTAAAATGGCATGTATATTTACATTCTTTCCATTTTTGTTTCTTTTCGATTAACTTAGAATTGAGCACTGCCAGTAATCCTACAGAGCAAATGAATGTTATCTTGTGAAAAGATAGTATGGATGAAAAAAAAAACTGCATACAATATAAAATGTAGGTAAAACGAGTTATTTTTCTTACAGACTTGAAATTCAGTCAGCAATATGAAATCAAAAAAAGTATGGAATTCAGATGTGGATGAAAAATGGGAACATCGTGATCCCTGAAAACGAATTTCTGTAATATAATATGGTTAACATAATCCATGTCAGGCTATACATCAATTATCCTTTTTAATAGGATATACTCGGTAGAATCTCTCACTGTTTATCATACACAATGCTATACAACTACGCACAATAATAATAGTAGTAGCAGTACCAATACCTGGATAGTGCTCCTTAATCAAGTCCGACAATGTTGTAATGTTATGAATGGTATTACAAAATGGATTTAAGATGTTTAAACGATATTCTATACCATTTTGCAATATTACAAAACAGTGAAAAAATGAAGGTTAGCTATTAAACCGATGGTACTTTTGGGCATTGGCACAACTCACAAAAATAGAAGAAATAATATACACAAGAAGCCATGTAAGATTATATCTTGAAATTCAATCCAAACAGACTGTGACAGGTCTTCGTTGATCCATGTGCTCAAATTGATTGCATCTTCTGACTTTTAACATCTTCAATATATAAAAAAGAAATCGGCACTTTGCTGCCGAATCACGAGTCTTCTCTTAGCAGTCCAAATAAACTTCACAACTTGTGTTCAAGAAGTGTGAGTAGTAATCATTTCAGTGCATCTGTTACTCCACTACCAGAAAGCACGGGTGTAAGTCCAGTGATTATTTCCTGTCGAAGTAACGAGACTACACAGCCACTAAAATTATAAACACGTTCTTGATTACTCAAATGTTGTTAAATAGCACATTCTCAAGGCATGCCTTTCGGGTTCTATATGTGTTTAGTCTGTTCAAAAAATTACTTTATTAATTCAACTTTATTCTGCTCTTTCTGAATTTTTTAATTAAAAGTATGGTGCTTTCATGTGTCTTAATACCTGCTAAAGAAAGACTGCCATGCTGAAAGCTAACATTTTCTCTGGATGTACTTACCAATTTGCATACCTATGAATATTTGTCTTCGAGGAGCTCTACTCAGATGTGCTAGCCATCAAGCGGAGGCCCGAGATATACCATAGATACCTCTGTATTTCCATAAACTGCAGACACTGCAGGGTATAACTGTTTGTCGGGTAGACCTCGAAATGCAACTCCCAAAAATTCATAGTTTCTTTCAAACGCTAGCGTATTATCGTCACAATCTAGGATCACTCGTATTCGTTCTCCAACCTGTGTGAAATAAATGGTTAATTTAGTAAAAACTCACAAACTCCAACCTTGCAAAACGAATTCAATAAGAAAGCCTGTCATATTCTTCTGGGAATTGTATTAAAATGACTACAATAACTATATAACATTCTTCCTCTGTTGAGGCAAAACACGTCTTTGTTGTGCCCCAGCTTTTGATAGCATATGAATGTGGTTATCTGGATTATTTGTAGTAACATTAGTACTATATATAAGTTTCATAAAGTATGTTCATAATCGTTATCACTTTTTACTGATAACAGAATTTTAATGAAATTCACTGATAAGTTTTGAATATTGGGAATCTTTGGGTGTCACTATGTCAGATGAAATATTATTTAATGCAAAGAATTCAAAGCAGACAGGCAGATTATAAAACCTCAAAGACATTTTAGCTATTTAAATAGTTTGTGTTTGGCTAATGATGTAAACATTATTATCCAGACAAGCAAAATTTAAATCAACGTATACGACCCAAAAAAATGCTCTACAAAAAAACTGCAAAATAAATTTCAGTGTAATAGTTCCAGTACTATAGAAAGTCAACATATGGAATAAGACCAGTGCACACAAGTAGTAGGTACTATAACCGTGGTTCAAGTACCTGATATCTCGGGGCATTGTTGAGTTGTGGATAATTTCCTTGGCTATCCCCGTTGTGCAGGAGATGGTTATCTACTAAATTCCAGCCCCAACTCTGATCATCTGATCCCAGAAGCGCTACGTAGCCATGGCACTGCATCGGGGCTTCTTTGGTAGCAATTCCAATGACGGCCACTGTCCCCAACGGTCCTTCCCACCACACTTCCCAAGCATGCCTTCCAGTCCTAAAACCAATTTTCCCTCTGGCTGCGTCCGTACTTTGCGCAACAGGGTTCCTGTGCAGTGTGAATCCATTGGGTTTTATATATATGTTCCTGGAACAGTCGCTTGGATTCCAAGCGTGATAAAATGCACGTAATTTCGCCTTGTACGTAGGAACACTTGACAGGAGGTCCGATTTTAAGGCTTCTTCGGCAAGCCTGCGAACGCAGTGCATCCTCCAAACGTCGTTATTTTCATCGTTTAACAATCTGTACCAGTTTTTACATACTAATGAGCAATTACGTAAATCTGGAAGGTCTAAATAGGAGAAAATCACCTCTAAAACATGGTCGGGCAGCATTGTGGCCGCCATTTTGCTTCTATTTACCGGGTGACTATGGCACGCCTTGGGAAATATTCATATTTTCCGGAGCGCCATCTGCTCTGCTCTCCTAATTACGTCTGGGAGAGAATGGCGGGAAATTGAACTATTAAATATCCAGAAACAAGCGAAAATTCCAAGTCACTAAAGAAAAGTTGGATGCGTGAAGGTAATTCTTTGATATTTGCATAAATCATCGATAGGTGTATGTTATATTTGTATTTGGAATGTTGAATTTTAATTGTATCTCGACAATCGTTATAATACTATTTGGGCCCTAAAACACCAATTATACCACTGATTAACAAGAAATTCAGTATAGTTCAAGCATGAATTAAATTAAGAATATCGCAGTGGTGTTTTCCTTTTTTTATCACTTGAACAAGGTATATATCCAAACAGATGCTACCATTTTTTGTTATTCGTTTTGAATTTCGGTTTAAGTATTTTCATATTACTTCCCAAAATTTCACTTATTTGTGGTATACAGCACACGATTTTATAGTGACGAAAAGTTTCCTTATTTATCACTGGAATGAAGTTTTGGTTGTAATTACAACCAATAGCTATTAGCATGCAGTTTGTTTCCTTATATATTCAAGCAGATACTACCATATTTGGCAGGAACTTTGTGCTATATTCTGTCAAATATATCCCGAAATATATCCTTGTAAAGTGGCTTCCTGTGCAATCTTTTGCACGTATAGGTTGCCGATCTTCAGGGTATAGTTAACATGAAAATCTATTACAGTAGGATCATATAAAAATCATTACAATTATAATTTTGTTTTTCCAAATTATAATTATTTTTACTTAAATTTTAGTTTATTGCTTATAAACTTCATAAAAAGGGAAACATGACAGGAGCTATAGAAATTGCTGCTGAAAATTATAAAAGTATTTTTCCCTGACGTCACAATATCACGTGAATGAGATGTAGCCAATGGACAGGCTGCCTACAAAGCAGTGTTGCGCTTATGGGAACATTTCTGTCAAATGACTACTTCACTTCTTCAATGGTGCAGTTTATTAAGGTCAATTGTAAAATTTAACTAATTTGTTTTGCCTTAAGTACGAAAACGGGTATATTGTCAGGTATTGGTCGCGAGTATGTAATTTTTTATTTATCAGAATGGATTAAATACAATTGTATTTGAGCATTTAGTTGTAGGGATTTTTAAGACGTGCCGAGGGGCAACACTGCCACCGCCAAGATCGTTTTCCAGCTGAGGAAAAGCATTTTGTAGGACTGCAACAGTGGAGGTTGCTCGTAGGTAGGGCAATATTAATTCGTGCGTTGTTCGCTTAGTTGGTCATTATCTATGTATATATTTTAACAAACAATTAATTACTGGCCTTATGTGTAACATAGCTTTGTGAGACTAACAAAAAAGTGGCTTAAATTAACTGTTATTTTGTGTTAAAGTCTTGGCGGAATTGTAAAACGCCCGGATAGAGTACGTCGCCATCTTGCGTGCTTTTCGCGTTGGTTGTCAATTCGTCGTTCTGCAAAAAAATCTTCGAATGTCCTTGGCAAAGACTTAATGTGGAATTGGGCCTTTATAAACAAGTTCTACTATATTTGTACCTGATATGCATCTGATTTCAACCAATACCGCGGTTGACCTCACCGTTTGCTTCTTCCTGTCTTATGAATTACATGTGTAGCGTGACTGTTGATTCGGACTGATCTTCACCTGTAAATTTGCAAGCTATCTTGTAATTTAGCATTATCGAAACATGGACCAAACTACTACTGTTGCCAATCTCACCTTTTTAATTAAAGATGGTATGGATTTTTAATTGTATCACTGAGCTTTTCATTGTAGTATAAATAGCACCTCGCTTGCTAGTTTTCTGTGACCATGTAGGCCTATCGATTTTCAATTTCGAAAATGACTTTTACGTGTCCACGGTTTTTTAGTTATTACATTAGGGTAGTGTGCATTTTAATAATTGGATTATGGGAATTATAAATGCTTAATGCCTTTAGCGAGGATTGGAATTAATACGCCTAGGGGCAGCATTTTTAAAAACTAGTCTTTGTTCCACGAGTTGGTGGTTGGCGTTGAAAATTTGTTCGTCAGTTAAAATACAAATTCTGCGTTGCACCAAATATAAAAAATCATCAATTGTAGTCTCGAAAATTGTCCATTTTTCGACATTTGTGTCGTTATTTGCAAGGGGAAAATAGGGTGAGGGAGTGTAAGGTATAACCCTGGAAAATTATCGGTTATGCAACGTAGCCCTAAAGGTTTTCGAATTATTGGTTTACATTTTGGGATCAGTGTTCCATTACAGGTTGGGTTGTTATATTATTTAAGGGTCGTAATAATTTGTTATTAACGTTATACAATGCGTGGACATGTACATACTTAACATTCGTTTTGGAGTGAATGGAAATTTCCAATAAAATGTACCACCCAGTGACTAGAAGGGTTGACGAACTTAAAATATTACATTGGTCAGCAAGTGGGGGTCTATTTACTCTATAATTTTCCTCATTTTATCCACTCTTACGTGTGCTAGCTCATTATTCACATATTGTGTATCACTTTTTTTTATTAGCAAAAAATAACCATATTAAGGTGGTTCAAGCAACACCGGCGAAAGGACTGGGCTTACCCTTCAAAAATGCAAAAGGAATCAGATATTTAAAGGCATCTGAAATCGAATCATTAACTAAGGAGGCATGTAACGTATACTATAATTTCCTAACTCCAATATTGATCAGGCACTGCTGTTAAACCCTACCAAAAGTGAATTTGTATTAAATACTTGTACTGTGTTTATATACTTTCCAATTCCAGAACACAAAACTATAGAAATGCAATACTTGTAGATTGTGTGTGACCTCTTTCATGCTAATGTTAGCGATATATTTCAAGAGTGCTTTAAAGCATTGTACAGCTTTTAAATATTTTCCACAACTGCACCAGATTGTATTGGCGTTGCATTCCGATGGCCAACAGCATTCAGTAATGTTGTACTATATAAATGTACAAATAATAGCCAAGACATTCTCTTGGCTCTATCTCTTAAAATCGTGCTATTGATTAATAAATTTTTCACCTTGGTTTTTTGCCAGCATATTTTTCTGGCAAAGTAGTGTTTTAAATAGTGTTGATAAACGAGTATTTAAAATATTTGGTGACTATTAAAATAATTCATTTCCTTAATCGGCCATGATAAAAGCCCAGTAACTGGAAACATCAGATGAGTTTAAATGTTGCTAAGATGTCATGTGTGCAACAATTTTAGCATTTGAACATATACGAAATTGGGCATGACTGTCTTAAATGTGCATGTAAAGTTATCTATACATGTACAACTTTTTTTTACCTTGGGAAACGTGCTGCTAATCATTGAACTCCTTATGTCAGGTTAAAATTCATTATTTGCCCACCTGCCTCTTTATTCCATTGTATCACAAATTCACAAGTGCTATGCACAGCACCTGCTTAAG
>JAQGAE010006190.1:0-10396 GCA_034696685.1 Julus scandinavius
CTCTATTGGATATATTAGTATTATTTTCTAAGAATTTTCCCAGCACTGTAGTATAATACATACCCTTAAGATAACGTGGATGCATCCATATTAATCATGTTATTATACACATATGCAAAACAAAGGAGATTTTACATATGCTAATAACGATAACCCATAAATAATATTTATATTAAAAAATTGTTTTCTATATTAATTATACCTTTCATTACAACTTTCTAATTACACATTTTCTTTTCAAGAGACATACAAGGAAGTTTTAAAACATAAATAATGTTAATAATACAAAGTGCTTCTCCAATATAAATCAAATCGAACTGTTTTGATCTCGCCATAAATTTCAATTATATTTATTCTAAGATTGATCTTAAGATTGATTGAGATTTACGAGTTGACTTTTTTGGGAAAACAACATATTGTCGTTTACAATGCTAACAAGCCTAAACCTATAGAACTCATTAACAGCTTTTTTTATCAGTCTTCTTAAAACGTTGCCTTAAAATTATGGCATATATATGATAAGGGCATGAGTATGCTTGACATGTTAATGGTCATCCATAAATGGACTGCATGACGTGGTAGCACGTGTTCTATGTTTATTGAAACAATTTTCAAAATAAGAAAAGATATCAAGTATCAGTAACGGATTAACTCCAGTATGTTAGGATTATATTATATTTTATATCATGAAAGTTATTATATTGGTTTAATGTCATTTTTAAAATAATATGAGAACATATTGCATGCGTTATTAGACATGTAGTATATTTAATTAACGGAAATTTGAAACATACATCCGCCGATAAAGCTATTAGGTAACAGGTGTTTTCCTTAATAGTGTAAAAACAAGTACAAGATTATGTGGCTTGAACCTGATTAGTCGCCATTTTCTGCATGAGCAACCATTGCCGACGACAATAAGCGCAATTGGGCACTCCACTTAGTGCCTTGATATTCAGCTTAATGAGAACACAATTGGAATGGTCAACGCTTCATCGACCAACCCTTAATTGTACCCAATCTGACCGAGCTTATCCACGCTGCATCCTTTCCAATATATCAAAGTGCTTCAGGAAGTTCAAGTAATGTTGGAGAAGCAGTTGAACCTATAAATCAGAAGTCAGCGTCACTAGCAGAATTCATCAAAATTATATAACACTAGCTGCCACCGAGCTTCAACGAATTGTATCACAAGGTTTAATATGAAATACTATATATTCATAACTGAAAATTCGTTATGCAGGTGGAATATTGATGAATGAATTATCATTATTAATGTGACAAATGGGGTAGGATAAGACAATTTAGCGTAAACTAGTGCACGGTGTGATTATCCTAAAGTATATTTGAAATCCCTTCTTCATTTACTTATCTCGTCGTATATAAGCACGTTGTATAATAAGCTTATTATAGATAACTTTGCTGTTAAAATGCAATTTCGGTGAAGAGTGAAGATTAGAGAACTATGTATTGAAATTTCTAAGTTTTTTTTATATACAACGTACTTGATGAGGAAAGTTTATCTTAAAACTAAGAATACAATTGTGGATCATAGTTCAAGTTTAAGACCATTTTTAAAGCTATTATTTGGCTTTGCCATCTATTTGATTTATTATTTGAATGGCCCTTCAGTTTTGACAGCCCTTATTTAAACAACTTGGCTTTTATTGTGTTGATGAAATTACCATAAAAATGTATTGTGTGCGTTATTTTGTAAAGGTTCTCTGTCCTTCATTTAAGGAAATAATGTCATATTAAAATATTAGTTCGTTTAGCTAACAACAGTACTGCAAGAGTGCCCATACATGTCCTATTGCACTTTCTACAACTTAATAAATTGCGAATGGTTTTGTCTTTTCATTAGATATATTTTCTAAAAATTCAGCGTGGAAAACTTAGATATGGGTGTATTATCAAGGGTCAGCCATTTGCATTATAAGAAAATACAATGTATGGAAACTTCTGGTTTTTTTTAACATCTAACTTTTTGTTCAGTATAATCCATATCTTGCTGTGAGCATTAGGTTGTGTGTGCCTATGGTGGAAAGGCCGTGATTTGGGGTATCCTGATCGCTTTTACTCTTTTTAAGTCTTTTTCAATGTCCCATGGCTTCATTGACACATGTCATGGCTTTTCTATAGTTTTTGGCAATGGATTGGACGAATCGAAGCAGCGGGGAAGTGACAATTATGATGGATTGCATATTAACTGAAGTGCTATCCTTCTTCGATCAATCATATCTCATTGAAAGATTATCCTCAATCTAACCCAAAGGCCATTTTAACGTTTTGACGAGTGACGACCTCTTCGCAGTTTAGGGACATCAATTATAATTTGCTGCCACTCTGACAACACATACACACCTTAGTCTTGCTTGTTCAAAGAAATATGGATGAAAACTCTTTAGCGGCTACCCTAACCATTTTTTTATCCACAAAAAAGTCCCTTATCCCCTTTATTTTTCAGAGGGATGCAAATATCACATAAAAATACTTCACTGGTGAAAATTTTGAACTGGTACTGTATCAGCTACTGGAAATTTTCATCTTTGGATGGCCATCTTGGATAGCAATTCTTGCAACAGTTGCTGTTCTTTCAATGACTATATCTACCTATGTATACCTAACGGAAATATATTTTTAATTTGTATTGAAAAATGATTAGTTTCTAATGAATTTTAATTTCATTCTGATAATTTTACTTAACGTTTGTAAAGACTTTTTGCATATTCTTTTTGGAGATAAGAAACAGGGGCAGACTGTCGTATTTCAGTAAAACCAATTGTGCTGACTGTTGGGATCATCCTGTATTCCAATTATTAATTTTGCATTTTTAATGGAATATTTTGACAAAAAAGCAGGAGTGAAAAGATTCTTGGAGAAAAAAGATAATTGGACGAATTTTCATGATTCAATCAAACTTTCGTTCCTCGATGTCAGAGATATCATCTTTTTTTTTTCTTCTGGTTGTTAGCACGACAATGGTACGTATCCAAACAAAGACGTCTCGGAAATTATTCTCAGCTGATGAAAGCTTGTAGATTGGCGTCGATTGATGATGTCTTTAAGAAATTATTGGGCTTTAACGCTATTTTGAGCAATTGTTTTGGAAGACTTATTTGGCGAAATCCTTCATTTCCAAAAAAAAAACCTCATTTGAAGGTTGATAATGAAATCTCGTGATCTTGGTTTTAACCATTTGCGCCTTCTATTACGTCTCATTCTTTTAAGGTTTTTTTCTTCTCTTTTTGGCGTACGATTGTCAATGCCAGTTAGCCTATTTCTTGCTCCCTCCAATTGCTGCGAACAAGCGGCCATAACAAGCCAACAATGGTAGTAGTCCAACGGTGGCTATTGTCCATCGGAGCAATTTCCCTCACCTTCCTATTGTCAATGGTCAGGGCTAGACCACCGTGACATATTTCACCATAAAAACGACGTAAGCTGGTAAAGCCACTATATGGTGCTAATAACGGAAATAGGGAGATTATTGCTTTTACAGCGACCGATGATGACCTCACGCACCTTCCATGGACTTTTGCTGGCCCCCATCTTTCAAATAATTCCATTGAAACGATTTGATAAATTTGATTTCACCGTGTTTTTCTATGGGAAGGCCTGAATTACTGGGCAGTTATGGCGGTCCCTTTATGGTTTCGGTCACTCTGGTCCGGAGAGTTAAAAGTGCATTCTGCAATCCAATTCTATAATCGGTCTGCTCCCCCTTTTCCTATTTTTCCCAGGCGATCTGGTCAATAGACTATATCGATTGAAATAAAAGTTTCTCTTTAAAAAAAAAAAATACCCCAAAAGGCGAGAAATTGTAGACATTTACGTAATGATAATGCACAAAATTACATTTATAGGATAGAAATGAGGGAGGGTGGACATTGACGAAAACCAACACTGGGGCGTAATGACTGGGGAGAATTTTTAGTGACTACAAAGCACTCGTTTCGTAAATTATATTTGTCAGCTAAATTTGACATTATTTTTATTTAACATGTACTCGAATATATTGTTGGTACGGAGAGGCAATATTCATTACCAATGTTACAATTTTGGCCAATATCGCCTGTACTAAGGGTAAACCTATCAGCAAGGAAGTTGTGTGGCTTTCATAAATAAACACTTCTTCGAGGATCTGATTAAAGTATAGCAGACAATTTTTAATAGCTTTTAAAGGTTGTGCGAAAACATCATATCAGGGTCATTCTACATGTTTTTGATGGCATAATGTCGTAAAACGAAAGTTCTATCGTTAACCCAAGTATTTCCTACAATTCTGTTAAAAACCTGGAACGAAGTGTTCGTGTATGCATAGTTTTTATTGTCAATAAAAAGGGGAAAAAGTTGTTTTGAAATCGGAAAGTAAAGAAGTCTATTCTTTTACGATTTTAAACACTGGTAAATTTTCTGGTTCTATTTTCGGTTCTCATACGTGGGGAAAATGATATGCTTAAGTTTAATTTAAACTGCATCAAGTACACATTATACATATATATATATTCTATTTATCATTATATACAAGCTTATCAAAGAGTGCTGGTGATACTGTAGGCCCCATCGTGGTGATGTCACACTTGGCTTGGTAATATAAATTGTCCATGTTCTGGAGACTGGATTTCTATTGTCAACAATATAAAAGCTTGCAGGACCAGATAATGGATAAGGTATACGCTTTCATTGCCCAATAATGGAAGTTTGCTCCGGGTTTTGTGGGTTGCAGTTGGACACACAGCACCGAGAAAGTCAAAAACAATTTTATTTCAACTTTTCTGAACCTATCTGATTGTCAACATTTTTGAAACTGTCAGCACTTAGAAAATCTATAGTAATTTTTTTTTCTCAACATTTTTATTTGCATGTACATTTTTTTCGGGATTTTCTTGCTGTTATATTTGTGCAACTTAATAACGGTGTTGCTTTTTATGCTACGCGTCTTTTTACAATGCACAATCGTACAATTTGACACTGAAAGCAGTAGTTTTAAAACGCGCAAATTTAAGTAAACATGACATACCCCACTGCCGAGCGTGCATACGGGAGAAAAAAAATGAAGGGAAAAAAATATTTCTTATAAAGTCCTGGTAGCGGTAATTTCATCTTCAATATTCGTGATGTACGTGACTACATTGATTTTAGAGTGTTGGCAATCAATAGAAAGGAAATTTCTTGACAGTATAAATTTGGTAATGTTTTCTTTAAAGGTGAAGAACCTTCTCTTTCATTTGACAAGGTATGATCACAAGGTTGAGATTAATGCTTCACTATTACGTCACTTAATTAATGGTCCAGCTCAATATCACGAACCAGATATACAGGTATATAAGGTAATAATCAGCTCTACAGGGGTTGTCATCCAAATTATCTCGGTTAATTTGGCCACTGTTGAAGACACGAAGACGGAAACAGGTGGTTCAATTTAAAGAGTACATACCTTGGTACATCACCTAGACCATTTGAGGTTTAATTCATACATGTAGTAATTATAAATCTATATACAGTACAGTAATAAAGCGATGAGAAACAAAGGGCAAGTCACCAATAATCTAAACGTTTTTACAGTGATGGCTATTTGGGAATAGGTCACATACAATGTATTTTTTCATTCATTCGTTTAAGTGAATTAAAAGCAATAACCTTATTCTTTACAAATTGATGTTGGAGCCCTCACAGGATGGTTCATATTTAGGATGTAGAGATGCTCCAGCTTATAGGGCAGCCATATTTGTTAAGGGCGATTACCAACATTCTG
The DNA here is from genome assembly GCA_034696685.1 of Julus scandinavius. Taxonomy (NCBI): domain Eukaryota; kingdom Metazoa; phylum Arthropoda; class Diplopoda; order Julida; family Julidae; genus Julus; species Julus scandinavius. Next base: position 5,759 of record JAQGAE010006190.1, read on the forward strand.
CGAGTGTGACAGAAACTCTCTAAATTGGGACATGTTGGATTAGCTTATTAAGCATATTTTGTATGGGTTTTCAACAAAATCGTTTACGAATATATTAAAAATGATTTTGCATCAGCACAGACTAAATTACTTCTCAGTAAGAGTCTCAGGAAGTATGTAGATAGACATATACTTATACTGGATGGAGATGTTATTTTCGAACACATGAGCTTATTAGCTCTTATGGTCTGAAATGCATGTTGTAGAATTTGTAAAATAGCAAGGGGTAAGTCAAACATCTTCCTAATGAGAAAGGATTGCTTCCTGGTAGCCAGAAATGGTTAAATGACATTACATTTACAAGTACTGAAGGGATTCTCCACTAACTTCAAATAAAGTTGCACATTTTATTGCCCATTCCTTTTGAACTTGTTTGTAGTGGACAGTCTGTCTGAAAATTTCATCGTGACTTTTTGCACAGCCAACACTTGCATCTTCCAATTGCAAGTAATGGGCAGCTGCTTAGTGAAGATATTACGTGGCATTGCCATACCCCTGGGGAAATGGCAAAAAGACTGCATTACAGACCCCCTAAGGTGCTACCTCGGTGGCTATCTAATGGCGAATTATTTTTGAGAGCTGTCCAGTTAGTTTACTCGAGTATGACAGGAAATGCGTGCGTGGGTCAGTAGCCACAGGTCGTCCTAATGTATGTTGGATGACGTCAGTCAATGAGATCCATCCTCTCAGGTTAATCCTTTCTGGAATGCAATTAAATGTCCAAGTAGGCAGATAGAAATTGTTTTTAATTATCACGAATATTCATTTTGATGTGAATGTTTTTAAAAAGGTTCATTGATATTAATCTGTTTAAGAAATCTATCTGAACCACAGCCAGGTCTCAGCTACAGTTTGTTTAAGAAGAAGTTGCCACCAAACAGCTAGTAGTCTATTTTAAACTTGAGGTTTAACCTTTTTTTTTACTGAAAAAGTGAATTACTGCAGGGCATATGATCATTTAATAAAAATAAGCATTATACATTCATAAAAGTGCAACATACTTAGTATATTATAACAGCAAATTTGTTTTTGACAAAATTGCTTCTTCGAATAATGCGTGAGTTTCTAAATAAATCATCGAAACCCCATTGACGTTTTTATCCCATCAAGCGTGTCAATATTAATAAACTAGATCTAAATACTGCCTGAAGGTTGGGTTCAAAGGGATTGGCCCGTAATTATCCATTCAGGAGCTTAGTAAATGGGAGTAATTAATTTTTGTTGGCTTTTGGAAGCTGGTTTTGAAATTGGAAACCCCTTGTGTGGTTTGCAGAATTTAAAAGTGAAGCTGACCATTTATTTCCAGATCAAATACATTTTGGCCTATCTTTGTAAACATAATTGCTCGAATGGACAGCCCGGAATAATCAATAAAACTAATAGGGGAGTTTGACCACACCAGTTTTGCATAGATTGAAAGGGTGCCATGGCTTAGATCCTTTAGTGGCGTGCACCCATGCATACCCTGTTTTTGAAAGAACCATTTGGAAGTTGCCATTTCCACTGACCATCCCTAATGTATTTAAATTGAGTATTGATCTATCTTCTTTGCTGGAATTTGAAATATTCATGACTGACACTATCTTATGCAGCAATGGATACATACATCTTTTTCTAAATACTTGCATGGTAACTTAGTTGACAGAAGTTCTGGGTAATAACGCATTTCATTTTCATGGGGACTTTGGCCAACCTGTGTTTTCAAAACTTAATTCAAACCACTAAGTCCATATCAAAATAAGATGCAAAGTATATCCCTAAATTACATCATTTTTCATAAAACGTATGTTGTGGGAATGGTAAAAAAAATGCTGTGGCATGGTTGACTTGCATTGCACTGACCAATATGATGAGGATGTAAAAAAAAATGAGAACAAAAACGTGATGTGTTTTGAATTGTTTGGCCACCTTGTTTTGCAAATAAAATAATTTCAGTTTCATGGCCAAAAAGATTTCATGATGTTCAAAACCGCTCAAGGAAAATACAATTGCAGTAAAAAATGAAAATCTGTCTGTGGTGTAAAACTTGTATATTTTCGTATAATTATATGCTATAGTTTTGATAAATATTTCCAAGCCTGAAGCGGACCACAGATTTCATACCCGCCCTCTAGTTACGACAAAATACTCTGTCAGGTCATAAACACTAGTGGTTTGCCAAAGTTTTTGGCATTTTATATGAAGTATATCCACCACCTTATAATCATGTTTTTTCCCGTTAGCTTTAAATGGCTGCAATCAAGTGAATATCGGAAACGTGTACCTTTTAAAAAAGAGTTGTAAAAAACGAAGAAAACTTACCTAAACGCTTAGTTGAAGCTGTACATTGTTAAAAATAAGTACAAGAAATATCAAAAATGATGAAGAAAACGTAAAATTAAAATGGGATATAAACACCTCTCTTTACCCTCGACCAGTCGAATTTGATTTAGAAAATGAGATATGACCCGGACCGTCTTATTAAATGTAATTTTTTACATCTTTTACACAGACATGCTGCGCTCGTATACAATCAAGTTTATGACATTGTGGTTTTATAGAATGCACACTGAAAACTTTCCAATTATCTTTGTTATTTGTTTCTTAAATATTATACACAATGTCAGTCCTGTCACCGTTATGGCCATTTTCCCAACCACTAATAATTATTACTTAACACCGTGTCTAAATTTAAGTGGTTAACTTTTTGGATAAATTAATTTTGGGTTAATTCTACTGGTTATTATTAGCTCAGTTATTTCGTGATGTAAAGTAAGCTAAGTTTTGTGCGAGTTGCACTCTGGATGTTTTAATACATGTATGGCGAGTATAATAATATTCCACAAATACCACATTTTAAAACATACATTATCTAGAAATTCGCGTTTTTCTGCATTTCAAAGTTTTCATTATTCAATAAATAAGCGTGGACACCTGAACGTGTGTGACCATATGACAAGATATGAATAACAGGGTTCACAGTGTTTTTGCATTTAAATAGCGATGAGGCTAAAACCATATACGAATTTTTATAAAAAAAAAAATAGTTAGGTTTTTGCTCCTGCATTCTTATGCTGACCCGAGGTATTTTTTGTTATTTTGTGTCTTGCGGATAGGGGTAAAGACTTTTCAAGTCTTTGTGGCCATTTATTGCCCAAGTTTTGTACTTGTTGTGAATTGGTTTTGGTTTCTACAGGCCCACACTGCAAAAATCCATTATTTTTTCTTAAATATGTGCAAATTAGGCGGTTTATCACTATAACACAAGTTTGAAAAAAATCCCGATGATATATTAGTTGCATTTTATAAAAAAAAATGTTAAGAAGCAATTGGAAAAGATCCGGCGATCGAATCTTGTGTGCATATTTCTTATTCATGAGGTTTTTTTTTTAATGGGAAATTTCGAGGAATTTTAATAGTTCACTTTTTATAGCTTTTGGTGAACTGTACTAATTGGTGCATGTCACGTATAATTAAATGGTCCAATCGTTACACATGCAACCCTTGTCACTGTTTAGGCTACGTGTGACGTCTCAAATGAATCATCCTGAATCTAAATTCAGACCGTAAAAAATGGTTTAAATATATTTCAAGCTTCAACAAACCCAAAATTTCAATTAGCTCAATACCCTATGAATTATGTTGCCAAACCTGATCGTTTGAATATATAATCCAACCATGTTGACAATTTAACCAATGTGAAAAAGATGGTCTTACTTTGAAATAACAAACATAAAATTCAGAAGAAAAAACAAACTAGTTTTATATATATACACTATACAATGAAATTTCAGCGTAGGAGATAGAAATAAACTAAACAGAGAATATCAAGAATATCAATAATTGAACTAAAATTGATACTAAATCATTCGATTTAACCTCCATTAGATATAATGATATTATTGTCTGACTATCTTTGTTATCTTTAAAATCTACCTTCAGATATTACGATTTCAATTTTTGAAATTTACGACGATACTTTGATGAATTGCTATTTTCGAATAAGACAAACTTCTCTTTGACTTTATCATCTCTGAAAGCGGCGTTTTGTCTGAAAGCTTTTTCTGCATCTGCATTCATGCGTATATCTACAAGACATCTGAATTTAAAAATAAATCCGATAGCGGGATTTTACCAATAATCGATAAAAATTGCCAAAATAACTTCTTTATAGTCGAAAATGTATATATTTAAGAAGCTTTGACCGTTTAAATATGTTAAAATACAACTTTAAGCAACTTTTTAAAATTAAGAAGTTAGTATCAAAAGTTTATTTTAAAAATCTGTTCATTTTTCAAGAAAATACAAATTATAAAAAAATCTATAAATTTCATTTAATTCAGAATTGTTTATCATGTATAGTATTGATTTGTTCCATGCATGCAATTCCAAATTACTAATTAATGGCTTTAGCTTTATACAAATTAAAAAATCCATACATGCTTAAATTGCTATATTAATATAACTTTCTTTGGAAAATGCAACCATTTGCAAAAAAAATATATGTATGAGGTAGTAACGTACACTTTTTTTTTAAACCGGGTCTCCACCAAGACGTACATGTACGTATATACACGTTTTTTACAAACATATGCAAAAAAGTTTGCCCTCCGGGTTTGT
>JAQGAE010006191.1:0-10395 GCA_034696685.1 Julus scandinavius
CCATTATTATTTTATTAGATTGTGTTATAGCAAGCACACATTCGCGTAATTTACGTCATGAATTATGCTGTACCATGCAGTATACACGCAGGACGCATTTAGCTTTTCAATGGCATCTTTTTTTGTTTAAAATTTGGGTATTTAGGTCTGCAGATTTTAATGACAAGCACCACAAATTACTCACGAAGCATATATTACCACTTGCCACGTAATTTGTATTGATGTGGGAATGTTGAATTTTATACGAATTGGGTCAGAATATTTCCCTAGGGAAAACTCGAATTGTCCAATTATTAAAATCAACATTGATTTAGGCAAACTCGTATTTAAATCGTGAAATTAACCACGGGATTTCTCAAATGTTTACTCTATAAACTTTGCAATGCACGTGTTGGCACAAATATTGCAAAAACTATAACTTGTAGCCAATGGAACATATTTGTGATGCGGAAATGCTAAGTTAAGAACTAATAATGAAGATATGCAGATCTAAATTAAATTTGTTTTATTCATGATGAAATTATAGTTATAGACTTATTTCTCACTCATGGTAGGAACCATTTAATAGTATGTTAGTAAAGTTATTTCCACGATTAATTAATTACATTTTGAATTAACTGGAAATTTAAAACCGTTTATGTATACATCTATATTTAAATGGCTTATAAATTCGATATTTTAATTAAATAATTTAAGGCGTTATTACTATAACTTAATACATTTAAATAGTATGCAATTACAGAATATAATGTATTATTTAATCATCTTGATATAAGAATTCTCTGATAGTTTATAACATTGTTTTTTTAGTGTGGGAGAAAATCTCAAATAACATAGTCTTCCATTTTTTAAAATTTCCTCGCCAAATTGACACGCAAATACATGTATAACGCAAAACAAAAACTAACCCCTATAATCATAATTGCTGTAACTCCACATTTTGTAACTACATGTACAATCATGCATTTCAAGATCGTGTTCCGGTAACACCTTTGAAGCATGTATAATATCAATGAGTAAAATGCCAATTATGATTTGTGTGTGAATATACATGTGTAGATACAAATTGGTATATATGGTGCCATACAATTATTTCCTCGTATATACAGTATAGGGTATTATTAGTTACCTGCATCACGCCTTTCACTCCCTATTTTCATGTGCATGCGTTTCATACAGTATCTATATCCTGCCATGGCTGCTTTTATACGGCATGCACTTTCATAAAACTATAAATAAGAAACAATGTTCGACTAATTGATTTAACATGAATCGATAATTATTGTTCAGCTTTGTGCAAATTGCATTGAGAGAAGTGAATGAATCTTGACACGTGATTTCTTCCTGTTTGCATTTATTTACCTGCGTCAATAGGTTCAAGAGGCAAAAACGCCCATGGCCTCCAAATAGGCTAAATTTAACTCGACTTCATTGCTTTTCAGTTACAAAGGAGAGCCGTGCATAAATTATGCCAATAATTTTAATTTTTATTTTCATATTACGCTGCGAAACTGCGAGTAACCGAGGCAACTAAAAAAATATTTTCCGATATATACATGAAAAATTAATTGCCTTGAATGGCATGTTTACACGCAAACCCACTCAAGGTTGGGCATCAGGTAGAGCGAATAAATTTAAACAAGCAAGAGAAAACAAGGCGTATTAATTAAGCACCCATTTATAGGCGGAGTTAATTGCTATAACTTTTTGGTATGAAAATCGTATGGGACCATGGATGAAAAATTATTTAATATTTCAAAAGAATCCTCTCTTGATCTATTCATTGATGCACTTTGATGTAATCTGCAATATTGCAATCAATTGGAAATATATATGCTCATTCAATATGAATACTGTATATACTAATCATTTATTTAAGACTATATATATCTCGTATGCTACCATTATGTTTTTTCATGATGAATGTCAAGTAGCTTTAGAAAATATGAACTATGCATGTATACTCATTATGTATACTCATGTATACTAATTATATGTTTATGTAACTAAATAAAACATTGCGATTTCTATAAACTTATATAATACTTGTATAATGTATATATGTAAGTAATATCATATATATGTCACATGTCTCTTTAGATTCAAGTAAATATTTTAATGGACTCGTTTCAACCTAAAATTATTTAATTAAGAAAATGATTAGAAAGCATTATTGTCCATCTTCTCAGGTTAGGGAGGCTGGTCCTGTACTAGTATGGATAATTGTTTAAGTTGTTCCTTTGATGCCCTCCTGTGTAGCAGTAAAGTGGTTTCCTTGTGCTATGGCCATCAAAGCTGAAATTTGGTCTGATAATGCGATTGCGTGCATTTTGCAAACATGCTTCTAACAATGCAGGCTTCAAGAAAGATCATTGCCATAGCAAAAATCAATACATTCGGACGTAATTATGTTGCAAATGGCAACAATCAAGGATGAAAAAAAACTGTAGAGTGCTACCACTCTTTGGCTCCTAGAGTGAGTGGACAAAACCTGTTCACTGCACTATTCAAAGAGGTGTGAAGCATCATGGAATCTCAAATTGTATTAGGACTTTCGTGTTTATATAGATTTTGATTATACAAATATTGGCCAACTACACGAAATACTGGATCACTTTGTGCTTCTTTGCCATTATAGTACCACTATGCTAACTTAGTTATTGGAACATTTATTGCATGGAAGAAAAGAAAAATTTGCAGGATGTCTTCCATCGTTTTGTCTTCAAAATCTCAATCTGTTTAATGTTAGTATATTTCCTAACATCTTATCATTGCAATCTCAGCAAATCTATTTTAATGTATCAGAGCTAATTTGAACTCATTGCCTCAATAATTGAACTTCTCGGGAACTTGAAGTTTTCACATAATGAAAGCTTAATTGTATAGATTACTTGCTTTTAAGGGTTCTAGTTTGAAAGGTTTAAAAATAAATCCTGTGAAAATTGCCAAATTTATAAAGGTTGGTAATTTTCTACCACCATAATTTTCGTTTTACTTTTTCATTAAATGCATGTTGCCAGTGGTTATGGCGTAATCATGGACTGTGCCTAGGGAGAAAGTTTTAAAATTCCAAAAGCATGCACCTCTAATGTAATGTGCATGCTGCATAACACGCACAAATATGTATGTTCAAGTATTTTGTTTCCATTTATATGCGTTATTAAATTTTTGTAGCAAAATTATTTGAAATTCAAGTTTGTAAGTTTATTACATGATATAGATTCTGTAAGTTTATTGCACAAAATAGAAATCGTGGGTTTATTGGGTAATGTAGATTCTGAACGCTTCATGTAATATTCTAGTCAAGCATTTAAGGAATCGTATAATTAAATTTTTTTTGACCAAATTGCATTTGTCAGTTTTAATGGAATGATTGATGAAAGGGGCTTGGACATCACATATCCACAACGCCGTTCCGAATAACAAAATTTGTTTTCCGTTAGATGGCCTTTCGAGTTGCAAACAGTAATTACATACTGTATATGCCACAAGTATACAATTTATTCAACGGCACTAAGGTCCTGGTGCAGAACACATGCAATCTATAAAATGCCTCCCTAACTCTAGTTTTACAACCGTTCTATTGAATTGGTGGGATGGTAATGTTAATCGTTATTGACAACATAAATACACCTACCTACCTACCAATATACCTTAGCTTCCATGCCTGCGTTTTATTCGTCGTATTATTGGTATGCTGCTTGCTATGTAGGGGCTATTCAAAAAGGACATCCCCAAATTCCCTTCAAAAATTGACCCCCACCTTCCTCTGTCCACATGTCTATTTTAGCCCAGTCCACCCCCTCCCCCTCCATCTTTCCCCCTCATAGACGCTCGTATTTTTTTATTTAAAGTAGGGTGTCCAGAAATTGTTTTAGATGAGGCCATCCTATAAATTTCCAAACACTACTCGCTACCAATTCCATGACATTTTTATAGTTTTTTCTGATAAACGGAAATTTACTGACCACGAAGGAAAATTCCAGCATAAAATTGGTGTTTAACACAAAGTTAGTCATAATTGCAGGCTTTCCCGAGATTTTAAACATTCAAATACGTTTGGGACTGGGGACACATTTTTTCTGGTGTCCATTTCCCCTTTCACTGACCCTTAAAACTTAATGCCATCATTAGTGGACATCCACAATAGCTACCCCTTCCCTCCTCCCTGTCCACATAGTGTCCACATGCCAGTAGACCCCCTCCCCCCTCTTGAGGACGTTTTTTTTAATGCCCCCATAGCAACTTCACATCGAATTTTCCTTTTACAACTCGCCATCTAGCTATAGTACATGTATGTTATTTAGTTTTTCAAAACTGGTACGATCAGTATTTTCGCCAAAGTTTTGAATTCGTTAAGATAGCAATCTAGGTCGATATCCATTTCTAACGTAAATGTTAGAATCGGTGCTTAAAGAAATAAGATAGCGAAGTATGTTTTAATATATTGTAGATGAAGATTCCCCGATGACATAGTGCAGTTTTTTTCCCATCCATTTTCAGCTTTATGCTAGAAAAAAAAATGTATTAATATATATTCTGTATGCTCACATCCTAATATGAATACGTAGATTTCTGAACCAGTGTTTCTTGTATATAAATGAGGGTGTTACTGAGCCTCGGATTAATTAAGGCATCTCAAAAATAGCGTTGCGCCTACAATCTGTTCGCAATATCCTAAAGTTCCGGAAATTAAGCTTGACTGATAGCGATATAGAAAAGTGCAACCTCGTTAGTAAAATGTAGCCCATAGTGAGTGTATGCTGTATAAGAAGCGTGCAAGTTGAAGTGTATTTGCCGCTCTCTATACGTTTACCCTTAATGAAACGGCGTTAGTGCTTTCATATTTAGCACCCCCTTTGACATTCAGTGGAGAAACAGCTTTGATCACATTTCCTTGCACCCATTTTCTAACCTTAATTTTATCAGGAAATGTAAGTGCCTCAAACAAAGTCTCCAAATTTGTTAAAGTATCGTTTAAACGACTCAAGGCAAACGGTATTCGCGGGGAAACGCTATCTTTGAGAAATAAATTAGTGCTAATTAGTGGGTTCTATTCTTTATTAATTACTCGAGGCATGCTCTATTCCTTAGCAGTTTTTCTAGTGTTTGTCTTATTCGGAATATATACATTTAAAAAAAACCGCTTATAAACACAAATCATAAATCCACTGTCAAGGACATCCGCTTGCTAGATTTTCATTAACAGATATCGTTTAAAGAGGCTGTCTCTGCACATGGAAAATATTGTACATATCAGAAATCTTAATTTCTAAAAGCAACATTTAGCATTTTGGTAATTTCCGCTATACTATTTAAATATGAAATGTTTTCTTTAATTATTGCTTTCCAGAAGACTATAATAATATGTGAATACTGTTGTTTGTCAAATGTATTTTTAAAAAAACAATGCCTTCTCCCCCGCTGATTGTACTTTTGTTATCTAATATATAATTCAGATATTTTATATCCATGAAATAATATTTGTTTGATTTTTAATAATAAGGCATTTTAAAAATGAAAAACATGAAAAACAAACATTTTTATCATATATGATAAATCAACAATGTTTTTTTTTGCATACAAATGTATAAGTGCACACATACATATACCATCTCTAAAGATAACATCAAAACATACTTTTTAAACTTTAAGTTTAAAAACATTTTAAAAATTCAATTTTTCAATTTTTTTTTTGTTATAGATTGTTTTAATTATTCTAATGATGACCTTTATTGATATCAGCACAATTACCTAGATTCATGCAGAATTTTTCGTTTGCTCATGTATGCAGTGATTTTATTGAATTCTCTGTATAAGTGAAACTTTATGAATTACTAATTTATTATATGGAATATTTTCTATGAAATAGATATACCATAAACGTCTTCTAAGGGCACTACAGTATTTTTAAATGCTAGGAGAGAGAAAACCGTTATTGCTAGCACATGCCATATATACTATATGTATTTTACTATATGATACTTGATATGTAACCTTGGCAACATGTTTAAACCATCTCGTGTTTTCCTGAGTTTTTATTATATGAAAGCTGTCTTTGATGTCCAAATATCAAAAGATTTTGAAGTCCTTGTAAGTTATTGACACATTATTTTGCAACAAATTAAGCCCGAAGTTCATTGAATGAGCTACCTATTACGTTTTATTTCTTATGACAGTTTATGAGATTTTATATTGCTTTTACAAAGTAAACATTTTGTTTTACGCCTTCGCTTGAAATTTAAACTGAAACATGGTACTGCTTTATGTCAAACAGTTTTGTTTTTTCTTCATAATATTAGTGCTTCTGTATATCCTTGTTCACTCAATTAATTTCGATGAAAGTTTACTTATTTTAAATTATATATTTTCTGCATAACACTTTTCAAGATATAAGCACATATTTATTCTCAGATGTCTAGCATTTAGGAGTAATAACCAATCACCATCTTGAACTTGTCTTGTTGGCATAATGAAAATGTTCTGTGCAAACCTAATATTTGCATGCACTTTCTATAGTTTTGCAGTTGTACTAATTGAAACCCGTATAGGGCTACAGGATTTCTGGTTTTTCTGATGTATTCCGTACATTTTTGTTTAAGATTTAATGCTCTTTCTTTCGCAGCTTATGACATTAGATACGCCTGAATGTTGCGAACGATAATTGAATTACTCTAAAATTGATTTTGGAATTTTTTTTTCCGACTTCGTGTGTTTTATAGCCAAGTACTTCATGATTTTGAGTCTAATTGATTCTACTCGTACGAGCAAAACATTTCTTTATATTGAATTAGATTTATTTTCAATTACGTAAAGCAAACTATGATATTTCTGACATTCGTATGGTTTGATGGAAACTGCGTTTAACTGCATTTGACAGATAAAGATTATGCTCTGTCTTTCATTTTGAAAATTTAATTGAGCGTGTTTGAAAATTGTATAGTTAAGGAAGTGCATGCATAGATTAAATACAAATTGCTAGGGCTGTTTGTCTCCTGCCTTCTCTAATGCTTCTGCCTAGTTTATTCCGAAAATGAATGCTTCAAATTAGTGATAATAACGCATTTCTCAAAGCCTTATCTTAATACCCAATTTTCCAAGCGTTTTCCTTTTTCAAAAAATGCAAAGAAAAAAGCAACAGCTATGTTGATTAAGATAGCAAGTACAGGCCTGACAAAAACAATGACATATTTGGTTGATCAAGGCGGTTGTATAAACAATTTTATATCTGTTATAAGAAAATTTTCGTGTTATGCAAATGTTAACTGGTACCTTGATATCTCGTATTTAATTTGTTCAATACAATTTAAAGTCTTACTTTGTCGTCAGCATCAAAATATCATATGGCAAAGACTTGATATACCCACTAATATATTCATTATATACACTGTGAGTCATAAAAAGTGGAACTCAATAACAAATTCACAACTTCGTGAGAAATACTTCGATTTCAATTAAACTTGGCACTTACATAGAACAATAGTGTATATGAACAAAAATGAATTTTAAAATGTGCTCAAAATGTTCCCAGGTGGCCTTTACAGAATGCCCGGAGTCTAATGTGCCATTCTTTGGTTGATGAATCGATTATACGCTGGTCGCGAGTTCAATCCAAGTTTTCATAATTCGTAGTTTCAAGTCTTCGATATTATTAATCTTCGATTTGTAAACCTTTTCCTGGAGAACTCCCCAAATTTTGTAGTCCACTGGATTCAAGTCGTACTGTTTGGATGCCAGTGGTTGGGTGTGATGAACTGTGGAGCATGGTGAGCGGGGCGCATCGTCTTGTTGAAACATGAAAAAATCCTAGATTTGTCTCATGTCCGGAAGATGTTTTGTGTTCCTGCGCTATTTTTCTATGTGATTGCCAAATTTTATTTAAATCGAAGCATTTTTCACAAAGTTTTGATTTTTTTTGAGGTTTTATACAGACATCAGCTATAAAACAATCATAATTTTTGTTTTTCTGAAAATGATGCATGCTGCTTGTACAATGCTTTGTCATTTCACATACAGTTTAAAAGCAAGATTGAGTATATAATTAATTGTCTCACAAATAGTTAAGAAAACTATTTTGCACGCACATGTAGTTAGTTGTTAACACGTAAACATACATAAAACACTTAGTTTCTTTAATGAGCAGTATTGTTCAAGATTACGAAATAATGCAATTTTTTTCATTATAAAAGGACAAAAAAATTGATATAATTTACAGAGATTCAACGATCGTGAATTGTATAGGGAAGAGGCGGCAATGTGAAATCCTAAACCTCCCTTATTTGATGTATATAAACGCTCTTTGCTTAATTGTTGATTTCCACGTCTTAACGTTAGCGCATCCTGTCACGCAATGAAATATTTGAGTTTTATCTCGCATGCCTACTCGTGTGTCTAATCATGATTTGATTGTTGAAAGGAACGTTTAGAATTTCTGCGTCTAAATAAATCTCTGTTATCATCTAGTGCTTTCTCTGTACTCATAGCGATGAAAAACTTCTTCGTGATGACAAAACACGCAATTTAATGCTTGCGAGGACATAGCTCGCTCTTATCAGACAATTGCTGTTTCCTCGAATGGATCACTTATCATTAGAGGAAGTGGTTTTATTTTTTAACTGAAACTTAGTGAAGGAAGTCGTTTAGGCCTAGTCTGGTCGAGATAAATCCATTTCGCATAACCCGCACTTTCTCATGAACTTCCCCAACTTACCATTGTTTTCTCTATGATAAAATCATTGCAATGTATCCCTGGAAGTGAGCAATCATTTGATGCTGCGCTGCATTGCTATATTGCCACATTTCGTGGGCATGCAAGGAGACACGCCATACAAATGTGGATACTTTGGGACAGTCTTCCTTTTTTGCCCATTTCGAATGCCTTAAGCGGGATTTTTAATGTGCTATTTAAGCCATTTGGAGACTTGCACTCTTCCTGACATATTGTGGAGATTTCCTAAAGCACTGGCAACTGTACATTCTAAATAATGGCCATCTGTATTTTTGGGACACCTATATTTTCGTCAAACTTTCATCTCGGAAGGTAACATTATAACCGCCCTGTTGATAAAATAGGTCAAGAAAGTAATTCCTATATGCCTTTACTATTATTTATGTGAATATCAATTATATATAAATATATCACGTTTTCATCTTATTGTTGAATGGTAAAGTCTAGTTGTCTGCAATGCAGGTGTATGTAATGACGTTTATTGTCCAAGCGGACATATTGATAATTTCATAGCACCTTGATCCGAAAGTTCTTTGTTATCAACTTGCATGCTACGCCTGTAGTGTAGTAGCTAAATGTCAATCTGCATACATTTGCCAGCATATTATAAGCCGCTTAAAAAGAAAATCTCATTATAAGATGCATACGGCATAAATCATGGGCAGCGATCACGTGTTTCCTCCTAATAAGTCCGCTAAAGATAACATGATATTCTGAAGACGAATTGCGAAACTAACGTGAAAAATGTTGATTCTTTTGTTCCTTTTGCAAATGAGAAGCTAACAAGATTCAAGGTGTACGTGCCAAAAATGGCAAACACTTGTTTTGGTTAACTCTTTTAACATCTTCATCATATTTTCATGCTTTTCGTAGCTGTGTAAAGACTGAAAATGGTGTAATCTTAACCACCTGGTATGCGCATTGAGTCTTCCGCAATCCCCAGTAGGTCTTCACTGGTAGCTTAATTTCGGCGCCAATAAAATGCAGACATAACATGTAGAAATTCCCATGTGCAAGTTCAGATGTCAGCCTACACATCCACCAGTCTTTGGTGTTAAGGCATCTGGATTGGATTCATTGCTTAAGCAAATAACTACAGGCAAATAAATGCCACCCAATTTCTATATAATATGTGGTCTACCAAATTTTAAATAAAACCATGACAGTTGCTGCTATAGGCACTGGTAATCTCTTGCCATGGCAACCATTGTTATCTTTGAATTTCCATGGCTGCGGGTTAGCGAGTTGTCGCGCTAGTAACTAAAACTCTATAGATAAGTTATCAGTTATATCCAAAAATAACCCAGTTAGCGACATTGGAAAGTTAAACGTTGAAGTTTCAACCAATGATGTTTATTGTATAAATAAAAACTCATTTATTGAGCCTGTTCTTAAATGAATTGTTTGAAAAAGAACAAAATAGTTTTTTATAGATAGTTTCCTTGATAACTGAATGAGGGATGTTCGTAACGAATGCCAGTTGTTTCTGAAAATCGTTCCTTGATCGAACAAAGACAATAAAATGATACCTTGAAGCAATGGATTATGGGGTAGCGTTACTGCAATTACATACTTTACGTTATTATACAAGTTCAGTAACGAAATTAGAACGCCCATTATCTTAATGTAATATTGAGAATATAAAAAAATGTAATGGAAAGAATGTT
>JAQGAE010006192.1:0-10395 GCA_034696685.1 Julus scandinavius
GATCATCACGACGGCGAATTGTGGTTAGAATATAACGGACAACCTTTAAAGTGGTAATTAAACCAAGTATTATAACTCGTGTTTGAATGTGCGTACCACATCTCAAATATTAAGTCTGCTTTTTTAATTAATTTTGTTTCAGGCATTATCCTATAGGCGTGCTTTTTGACATGTATGCCTTTGACTCTGCACTGCCATGGAGCTTGACTGTTCATTTTCAGGTAAGAATATTAAAGATTTGACAAATTGGGTTGTCATATGATGGTTTAAACTTTAGAGATATTATGTATCAGTTAAAGTACATTTTATGAAATTCTTTTATAAATCGTTGTTTTAAAATGCAAGTTAAGGTGATGAACATGTGGCAATAAGTTTGGCAGTTTGAAAAGTAGAAATATCATATCAACTACAGCATTTTTATTTTTTTATTTTCTTAAGAAATTTCCTGAAAATGAATTGTTGCACTGCCCCAGCAAAGAGGCCGTAGAAGCTTATTACATGGCCACCATTAAGGAAGCCGATACTTTGAAACATAGAGGACAAATTATCAGCAACATGCAGAAAAGGGATCACAATCAATTATGGCTAGGCCTTCAAAATGGTAAATTTCAAGAAACCATGCCATCGTGTCTTATTTTAGTATTGATTTGTAATTTTGCACTAATGCCCATTATTATTTTAGATAAGTTTGATCAGTTTTGGACTGTAAATAGGAAGCTGATGGAACACACGAATGATGAACTTTTCAAATCCATTCCATTTCGTATTCACCAATCCGATAAGCCATATTTTCAAAGGCTTTTTCGACCAATCGGCGAATCTGGCGAAACGTTAACCCTGAAAAATTTAATGAGCGAAAACTTTCCCGAGGCGCTAGGTAAGTGTTTTTTTTTAGTTTTATTGATCCAATCTGGTTTGGGAGTAATGTTAGTCTTAACGCAGCATTAAATAACGATTAGATGGAAAGTTTAGTGTTATTATTTTTCAGATCCTCAAGGCAATTTGCGAATCATTATACAAGGGATACAGCCTCCCCTTTCCACTCCCATTCAATGGCTAAGTGAACACTTTAGTCATCCTGATAATTTCTTGCACATTTGCATTATTTGAACTTTCTATAAAGTGATATTGAATTGTTTGTAATTGCCTGTAATCTAATACTTGACAAATTTATTTGAAGAAAATAATAATTGCACGTTAATACGAATTAAAACTCCAAAATAATTCATGAAAAACCATTTTTTTATATTTATTATCACGATCCTATAAACCACATTGTATAAAAACGAATTAAAAAAAAATGTTATATGAAAGTTAAACAACAATAAAATCTCTCCAAAAATAGTAACTCAATCAAGTAACATTTCACTGAACTCCATGCTCGTATAAATGCTTATCCTTCCTCGTGTTTATTTTAGATAATTATCATTCCATGGCATATATTATGTTTTCTAACGCCCGCCTTGCATCAGAATCGGGAAACTGGTGTAGTATTTCTAAAGTATCTCGAGTGTACTTCTGGCATAGTTGCTCAGCTTCTTTGAGAGCCGGACCTTTTCTTAGAATGGAGTATATCTATGTGGAAGACGAGAATAACTTGTAAAACTAGAATTTCTAGATCCGATAATTATAACAGAAATACAGAACTTGCCTTTTTGTAGTCCACATTAGACAGGTTCTCCCGATGAGGAAGGATCATGTCGAGGATGCTGGGATCTTTTAATAAATGCAGTATCACCGGTGATGAAGTCAAGTCAAAAGGCATTGTAGACTTTTGGTCGGCCGTGAAAAGTTGCAGGTCAGCAAACGACTACACATGAACGTTAAAGCTGTTTATTTTTTGTTTTACTTTTATATAAATTATTAATTACTTTAATCATTACCTGCCAGGTCAAACCAAGCTGCTTTCCAAATTCGAAAACGCGGTTTTGAATCGACTCGTCATGCGCGGCAAGAAGCGCAGCCGAACGACACCCGTTTGCCAGTAAACTGCCGGAGCAAAGGTAAGTCCGGACTTCCCAATCACGAACCGTGGCGGATGCCAACGGGTAGCCGTTGCCGCATAGGTCCTGGTCAAAAATAAATTCTCCTTCCACAAAATTCCTTATAGCCAAAGACATCATTCCAACCACCTAAACAAATGTGTGTCATGAAATCCTTTAAAATCACAACAAGATTGCTACAACGAGATTCGCTTTTGGTACCTCGGTGTTCTTCAAATTCCCCAGTCGTAAACTGGCATTAGCCAAGAAGTAATCCCCAACCAGTATGGCTATTTTATTGCCGAATTCCATGTCTTTTATCTGACTTCCATCATCCAATTCCAATCCCGACAAATTCACAACTCCTTTGTGAATGAGCCTTGCCGTGTGGATCATCTCGGTAACTTCGGCCAAAATCTGTTGACTAAAAAAGAGGCCACCGGCAAATCATTTCAATTTTGAAAAATAGTTTCCGATAGCATAGTTTAAACACAAAAACACTTACTTGGCCGTAACGCTGTCGGAAGAGTTTTCGTTAAGCTTGGCAGTAAGCAAAATAATGAGGCCCCGAATTTGCATGTTATTTCGACCATTATAAATTAATCTCCTGGAATTAAATTAAGCGGGATATTAATTAAAATAATTGTTAAAATGATGACGGGAATTTATGAGCGTCCCTACGTACTTTGTAATCTTTAATAAGGGATGAGCAGTGCCAACAAGTTTTCTTATTTGTCCAGCAATCGACAATAGATCATCACCTGGCAGAGACTGCAAACTGAAGAACAAGTTTGGATGACCTACGATTTTTTCCGCTTCAAGAATGGCTCTGTTCCAATCTGGCCTTTTTGTGGTATGAATTGATTTATCTGAGTATTTCCTTGCAGACGTGGTCAAAACTTGTGGCTAGATGAGATATATTCAATGAAAAGTTTTCAATTTGGATATTACATAACCTAACTTGCTTATAGTGGTGTGACGTAGCTACTCGTCTCACTTACCAGTAATTGGTTGCGAATGCTTGGTAAACAATTTGTCAGAAGAGAGCTTAGGTGCCGATGACATTTTCGTATCATTTTTTTTTTAAATCTGACCCTCAAAACTTTGTTACTGCGCAACCAAAAATGACGCTCATGAACCGAAATATTTTTTGTTGACAGTCCATGACTTCTAGCGCCATCTTGTGTGCAATTTTGCATCAACATCTCATAGTGAGAAAAATTTGATTTTTCTAGCATGATGCATGTGCTTGAGGGTTGTATTTAATTTTTTTTATTTATAAACGTAATACTTAGGCGAATTTTAGTTTGGGTATCATGCTAGGTGAAGTACTCCGTCATAATAATGCGGTATTTGTTTCTGATTTCCTCAAAAAGTGTAAGTGTATACAAGTAATCTACATAGTATAAGATCGAGTGTCAGTGCCCCTTTTTTCTGGGAATATTTTTATCTTTGTGTAAGCACTTAGGATTTACAACTATGTATCAATCTCTTACTGTTTTACTTCCAACTCTGCTGTCAATGCTTGTATAATGTTGTTTGTGTTCCTATGGCCTATAGAGACAATCATATGCAAGGGTGAAAATGTACATTAATTAATGAGTGAATAATAACTTTTCAAAAAACACTAGTAATCAAAAATAACTTTTATGCATGTTTCCTTCACGTGAGAAATGACAGCAACGTTGAAAGTGCTCAAATTTACCTGGGAATCGATTCACAAATAATTAAGCTGCATAGTTTTAAATGTAACTCAGTACCTATACTCTGTGGTTCTGCTGTCAGCATAAATATATATTTTGTAGGAAGTTAAAATCTAGCATGGGTATTCATTACAGATGCAGCATCATGTATCTTGAACCTCACTATATACGCAGTGGGATGTATTGACAGACAATTGTTGCTAATTAATTAACCATCAAATCAACTCTTTCTTACCTTTCGATTGCACCGGTCCTGCCGATATTCATAACTATTAAGCAAAAGATTGAATTTTCTGGAAATATTACGTTCTGGAAGGCGGTCATCCTCAGACCTATGGGGTTGGTCAGTATACCACTATTAATCTGGCGTTTCCGCCTTTAAACCCTAAAAAAAGCCTTGCACGAGTCTAGATTAACAATTTTCTCCACATTTTATTATGACCATAGGTCATCGGTCATAAAATAAGTCATAAGATGTGGCGTGATCGAGGAAACTATTTTACAGATGTTTGCAATAAAATTTTATCTTTTTCTTACAAATCCCTCGACAGACTAAAAGCAACGAAAAAAAGGCCAATCGAAAGGTAAGAAAACTTCTTGCAAATCGAATTTGCTTGATAACCCCACACCACTCGACTGGTGAATTCCCTAGCTGATTAATTTTATTTATGATCCAACAAATCCATTTTATTTTGATGTATCCAGGGAAGGAGGGATTATTATTACATTTTTTTTTCTAAGCCATCAACATCATTTCAATGGCACACTACATTGTTAGCACTTTTTTTTAGGATGGATGGATGAATGAATGTTATCATGTATATGTGATAAAAAGTTGGTGAAAATGTGATAGATCACATGCTGACTTATACATTCTAGCTATGAAGGTCTTTTGTGGAATGGCATTGCCTTTCTGTGTTAATTTTGTTAAATTAATCACGTTGATTATTTTGAGGCCATGAAAATGCATATTATAGCATTGTGACCTGTTGGAGTTTTTGATTAAATGTTAAAGTAAACGGCAGTCTTTCTTTTTAATTTCAGCGGTTTGCACATGTATTAGGCAGAAGTAAAATCCAAAATCATTTTAAATTCGCCGTCAGAATGGCAGCAACTGGGAGGATGCATTCCGACATTCAAACAGCCCTCAAAGTGGCAATTGGAACAATCAATAGCAGTTCTTTAACAGTAGAGGTATGTCAACAGCATTTTGATTTTCTTTCCAATAAAAAATTACAAAACTATGCTGAATTAAATTTAATAATTTTGTAGAAAATGGCCAGGCGTCTATGTGGATTTTATTGTGAACTTGAGCACGAAGAGAAAACCTATTTTTTGCTTAGCCTAGCTCAAGATTTTAATGTTGACCATCAATTGGCTGCCCAGAATGCAAAGTCATTCATTGACAGTATGGTGAGATTTTTAATTGTTTTTTGCTGGACAGCTGGGTTAGAGGCTGCTTGCCTTTCATTGCTTAATTTCAGACAACCACCTCTATTTTTTAAAGGGTGCAGATTCAACAGTTACACTAAAATTAGAAGAGAGGTTACGATCTGCTCTATCACCTAAATACAACTGGCTTTTCAGTCAAATTGGACGGCTGGAAAATGGCGTCAAATTTTTGGTTGACATGAGGACCGATGTTTCAGTGAGTTTGGCCGCACGAATGCAGGATTTGTTATGTTATTTATGAGCATTAAATAAACAAATCTCCTGTCCTAAATAGAGTATTCTGGAATTGGCTGAAAGGGATGCTGCGGAAATTGCGCATCTCAGAGCACTCAGTGTCACACTAAAAGAACTGTTGACTCTTTGGTTTTCTGTTGGATTTTTGACCCTGGAACGCGTTACCTGGCAATCTTCTTGCGACATGTTACAAAAGGTAACGCTGACGGCAATGGTGGAAAAATCGTTTTTATTTTTACTACAATCGAATGAACGGTTAATTAACAATCGTAGGACGTTTTAGGTCTCGGATTACGAAGCGGTGCATCCCATTCGCAACTGGACCGACCTGAAAAGGAGGGTCGGACCGTATAGGCGGTGCTTTGTATTTACACATAGTAGCATGCCTAGGGAACCCATCGTAGTCTTACATACAGCTTTGACCACCGAAATTTCAAAGACAATCCAGTCCATCGTTGCTCACCCACGAATGCATTCGGAAGCCGATGCATTCACAAATGCAACACCCATGGGGGAAGATTCACAGAAGATCACCACGGCCATTTTCTATTCTATTACCACGTCACAAAAAGGTAACGCTCGTAATTTCCTAATCTGTAATTTGCAAGTACCTGCCAACATGTAAGTTAATAAAATTATCATATTTAGGCTTGAGTGGAATCGAACTTGGAAATTATCTAATCAAGAGAGTTGTCAAAGAATTGCAGTCAGAATTTCCTAAGATTAGTCAGTTTTCGAGTCTATCGCCAATACCTGGTTTCCACAAGTGGCTACTTGCCGAGATGGTGAAGGCAGAAAAATGTGAGTTTTGTGTCTTGATTTTCGATAATTATGAACAATTTAGGTTTCCATTTGTTTTTTCATTATGAACGAGCCTGCTAAAGTTGAAATATATTGTTAAAATTAATAACTGTTCGTCCAGCCGATTACGAAGCTGAGAACAACGCTTTCGTATTTACAACGGAAGAACTGGAAAGCCTTTCCGAGAAATTGGAATGCACCTACGACGAAGTACTTGTAAAACTTAAGAAGTTGGTTTCGACAAACGGTTGGATCCAGGATGAAGCGCTTACAAGGATGTTGGAATTGCCATTTATGAGACTGTGCTGTCGGTATCTTTACTTGGAAAAACGACGTGGCTATGCCTTGGATAGTGTCGGTAATGTTGCCGGAATTACGACTAAGTGAATTTGTACGAGTTCCGTAGACGTAACCATAGCTATTTTTCCAGCCAATTTTCATTTGAAGAATGGAGCTGTGATGTGGCGATTAAATTGGAAAGCAGATCAGTCGCCAAGAGGCCTGGGAAATTCTTGTGGAATAATGGTAAATTACAGGTAAGACTGGCCGAAAAGATTACAATTAGCAATGAGGGTTTTGCTTTCAAGGCACGACGAACAAACGCAATTTTCTATAAATTCTTTAAGGTACTTCTTGGAAGCGACCGAAGAAAATAGTGCCAACTACTTGGAAAATCAAGTCATTTCAGCATCGGAGCAAATCCAACAACTTGCACGCCAAGCTGCTGGGAAGGAAAACAATCCAAGCAACAATGGCACATAATGGCCATTTAATCAGTCATAGTATTCTTATTGCAATGATTTTATTATTATTATTTATGTGTTACCAAAGTTTTTTGCAGATAGTGATGTTACAGCCAACTAAAAAATTAGGTTAAAAATTATAGAATCCCATATCAAATTGTTTGTACTTTTTAGTTCTGACTTTGCTTTTTAAATTTATGATTTTCATGAAGGAAAGCAGAGTCGTTTCGGGAAAAAACTTTTTTATACTTAAAACATTGGAAGTTAAAAATGTTGACTGCAGCATCTTTATCATAATTAATTTATTACGGCATGTTTTGAATGTTTCGCCATGGTACAATTAAGGTAAGCCATGCGTAGATATTGCTAAATGGATAAGTTAGAAGAAAAAGATTTAATCTTTAAATTAAAACATTGTTTTATAGAAAACATAACCAATTCTAGTCAAATTAGCCTAGTGAAGAATTCCTGTTCTCACAATTTATCAACTCTTTTTCTAAAAGATTTAAGTCGACTCTATGTTTCATAAGAAACTTTCCTTCGAGGTGAAATACAGGGATTTCATAACGATATAAACCATGCCAACGTCCATTTTCAGGCTTTGTGATATCCACTTCGTTGAACACAAAACGATGCCTCAGAGGAGTCAAAGCTTCTTTTGCCTCATCACACAAAGGGCAAGGATGCTTTGTAAATAGAGTCAGTGTAGGGAGCTTATCTTGTGCAGGTAATTCAGGACCCCTAGTAAGGTAGTGATTTATATTTCTAGTGTGAGAATTCTATGTTTTTACATTTGTACAATGAGAGTAAAGAGAGTGACATTATCGACTTTTATTCTCAATAATTCCATATATTTGTTAGATTATTGTGTTAGACGATCTAAACAATTGCTTTGTTTGTTAAGTTATAATATAATAAGGTTGTTTACTTTTGTTACAACTAAACTTTTTTTCTTTGGAACATCTTTTATTGAGAATAATGCAGAGTTTGTAGATCTATTTAACTCACAGCTTTTCGATGAGAATGGCCGACGACCCGCCGCCGCCATTGCAGATAGATGCGAGCCCCTTTTGGCCAGGTTTCAAAACGTGAGCCAAGTGATACGCAATTCGAGCACCGGACATTCTGAAATGCAAATTTACATACTGATGATGAAACGCTATCCGACAAAGGTGAAAAACTAAGCAGTTCTCACTTTTAAAATAACATTGTCAAAACACCGAATGCAATTTCGTTTAGCAGATGTTCTTACCCGATAGGATGCCCCAAACTGACGGCTCCTCCGTGGATGTTCACTTTGGCTGGATCCAAGCCCAGGATTTTGATATTTGCCAAAACAACCACGCTGAATGCTTCGTTGATCTCCCAAAGAGCAATGTCATCTTTTTTAATGCCAGTTTGTTCCAGCAACTAAGTAACCAACATGTTAAAGGTAAGTTAAAAACTGTTTTAATAAATGTTTATCGGGTAACTATGGTGAGTTGGTTATTTACCTTAGTTGTTGCATGGGCTGGTGCAATTGGAAAATCAATGGGATCAAGCGCGGCATCAGCAAATCCTTTAATAGTAAGAATTCGCAAATCAATTAGAAACATAATTCAATTCCTGGAAATGCAATCGTATTATGTGTTTTGTTCTCCTTACCAATGATGCGTGCAATTGGTTTAACTTTCAGCCTTTTGACTGCATCTCCTGTCATTAGCACGCCTGCTGCTGCGCCATCATTTAACGTGCTAGCATTAGCAGCTGTGACCGTTCCTAATTATTTGAAAGAATTTATGTATAGTCGAGTGTTGCGGACAAGTAATGTTTGCAATAGCCTTACCTCCTTCTTTCTGAAAAACTGTGGGTAACGTTTTAAATTTCTCAAAATTGACCCTTTTGTATTCCTCGTCCTCGCTGACTACAACATCAGGTTTTCCTGATTTTATATAGTAAAAATGTATCAGAAACGAATGCATTTGGCGAATATCAACAATTGTAAAATATACCTTTCTTTCCTGGAATGATGACTGGAACAATTTCACTTTTCAAAATGCCAGCTTGAATAGCTGCTGCACTTAGTTTGTAGCTGTTGAGTGCAAATGCATCTTGTTGATCCCTAGTTATATTGTGTGTCTTAGCTGTGTTTTCCCCACAGTTGCCCTGAAATAATATTTCACGTTCATGCATTTTGTCATACAAACATACTCCCTTCCCCCAAAGAAAAGTGCCCTACATGCACTATGCCTACCATGTGAATGTGATTGTATACATCTGTAAGACCATCAAAGACAATTGAATCCTAGAAATATGAAAAGTTGAAAGCTCTGATAAGCCAAGTATGGTCGCATTTTTGAACTAATATACCTACCACTAGTTTTAGGCCACCATAGGGAGTTTCGCCTCTCCCTAGATAATATGGAGTGTTGGACATGCTTTCCATTCCACCGGCAATCATCACATCCTGAAATGTAACAGTTGTGAACAATTTACACGTTTCCACATCTTAGTCCAGGCTATGACATTGTTTTTAAACAAGTTTCAATGATATGTATTGATTTTTGAGGAAAAAACATGCTAGTAAACAAAATCAAGCGTTTTCCCAATTCAGATTAAATGTGCAAGAGGCATTACTAGCCAAATAAAGTCAAAAACAAAATGGCTTATGCTAGGCACAGCCAATATGTAATCTTAACACTGGCTGCTAAAAGATGGCTAACCTCGTCTCATTTACCTGATGTCCGCACATCAGACTCTGTGCTGCTAACATGATTGACTTCATTCCAGAAGCGCATACTTTATTAATAGTTGAACATTCCGTGCTTGTGGGAAGACCTGATATAACAGTGTAATACATGTATATTGAGAGCATTAAGAAAGTCGAGAAATCTCCAAATGCTTAAAATATTGAAATATTTACCAGCAAATATCACAGATTGTCTTGCTGGCGACTGGCCTTCCATTGCTTGAATGACATTGCCCATATATACTTCTTTAACCTCTTCTTTGGGAATTCCTGGTATTTACAAACAGTAACTGTAGTCGTGAAGTGCTAACTTTATTTGAAAGAACACCAAGTTTGGCTAATAATGAAGTACCTGCTCTGTTAATAGCTTCCCGAATAACCGTGGCACCTAATTGTGTTGCTGGCAAAGCTGCCAAACTACTTCGAAATGACCCTATGGGAGTGCGTGCTGAACTAACGATGAATACTTCCTAAATACGATTGTTAAACAATACACCTTTAATTGATGTAAACATACATAGACAGTTTGTGTGGTATATTTTAGACATACTTACATTTAGTGATGTTGCTGAACTGTAGCAACGTGCACAATGAAGCACCTATGAATTATGGAGAGATGTTGAAATAGAATTTATGAAAACGCAAAATAGCATTACTTTTAATTGCCTCATCATAAGTATTTAATGAAATAACATCATTATGGTTATGATTAGGTTGCAGTTCATATGAATTTTTTTATAGTTACTTTTAAT
>JAQGAE010006193.1:0-10391 GCA_034696685.1 Julus scandinavius
CACAAAATTTGTGAACCGTGAGCGAGTGCACGACGGACGCTCACTGTGCGCCACTTTCGCCAAGTGTGAACCAGCCTCTACTGCATGGAATTTATTTGCTGATTGTAGGGTTCTGAGTTTCCCTGTTTTCTGTCCAAGGTTGGAAAATGCTTAAAATGCATATAAGTTAAGGAACATTCTCTTGTCCGTGTCCACAACATTTTTAACGAAATTACCGGTAAGTATTGTTTTAGTTCTCAAAGTACAGTAGAAAATTAAAAGTTATACAATACTTACATAACCATTCTCAGGATTCTCTCAGGACACCTTGCCACAGTTAACTCACGTTCCAAACGACATCGATGCTTCTCTTATCATTTCATCGAGCTATAAGTGACGTGAAAACGAGCACTACTTAAGCTATAATTAATAAACTGTGATATTAATCAATTAAGCAAACAAATGTGACGATTTATACGACCAAACTAGTTTCGGTCAAGTTGGAACTTGGAGGGCGCGAACAGTGCTGTCAGATTGCGAATGACATATTTTACCTATTATTTTTTTTTATTATATTTGATTAGAAAATTGTTTTACATTAATTTAAAAAATGGAAACAGCACTGGAATGCTTTATTAATAATATCGTAAATATTTCTACAAAACAATACCTTAATTATTCTCTCTCATGTCTACGTGGGGAATTTAAAAAATAACTTTGGTACCGTTTCCTATATCCGTCTATTTGTTAACATCAGAAAAAGTTTCTTCCGTCATGCGCAGACGCTACAAATGGCATTAAATTTGTTTCAGTACTCAGATATTACGTTTAGTAGCATATTTAGTTGTAAATAGATTACATTTTCTTGCATTTTCCTGACTTTCATTCAACTTTCATTAACTTCAACTCACAGAATTGCCATAAAACCGATAAAGAAATTCATGAAATTGTATACAATTCTGTACGGCGCGTGGCTAAAGGTCAGAATTTAAAACTACTTCCGGTTCCGCGCATGCGCTATGCTGTCACGTACAACCTTTTCTGGTGTAACAAATCGATCGCTACATTAGCACGTGCATTTGGGTTTGTGTTAAAAAGGTAAGTGTATATAGTAATCGTGGTTTATAATTATTGTATAATTAACTTAATTATGATTAAAAAGTATCCCATTAATCCAAATATTAGCGTTTCGCGAAGGTTTTTCATCACCATGTGCAGTAGAGAACCTGATGAATTTGAGGACGATGGTGTCCTGGAACTACAAGCAGAAGTTCTACAAAAATTAGATTTGTAAGTTATAATCTTAATTAAAGCATAACTTACGTATTTTTATCATTTTTTTCCTGCTTAATAACTCAATTGATTTTATCAGGGAGGATGTCATGTGCAAGAAATGTGGTGTACAGAAGGCCAATGTGGTGTTAAGAGTAAATGACACTTACTGCACGTAAGTAATATGCACTGGTGTCTAATTTAATGCCTGAAATTTGTAAATTAAACTAATTAAATGTACGTGTCTTTATTGTTTCCAGAACTTGTTTGCAAGTTGCGGTTACCCACAAGTTTCGAGCATGTCTTGGAAAGTCAAAGATGATGAGATCGGGAGAGAAAGTATTGCTCGCTTATTCCGGTGGGCAAGCATCCACAGCGATGCTCAAGCTAACTCAAGAAGTATAAAACAGTTAAAAATACTTATTCTTCTCGAGGGAAATACTCTTCCCATACACGTCAATTCTTGTATTTAGAAATTGATTTAAATGTCGTGCAACACATGCGGTATTCGGCAATGTCGTGTTGAGGAAATAGTCCAACGTTAAAAATCAACAAACAAACAAACAAGCATTAAAGACTCCTTGAAAGGGTATGGAAGTCCCGCTCATAGGGAAAAGGGAAATATTCTGCACTCGACGAATACCGCATGTACGGCACCGCCGTAAGGGTAAAAATTTTAAAAGGGGCCAAACAGGAAATGACAAGTATCACAGGTTAAGGGTTGGTGACCCTCTCTTAATCGGTATCCTGAATCTGACATGATTGTTTTACATTATTTAGGGCTTGGCCGTAACAACGCATAAAAAGTTAAGATTTGTGCCTACCGTGATTTACATAGATGGTAATTTACTTAAATTTGGGATGATGCTTATTAATGGTGAAAGTTTACCTGTTGTTAACAATTGTTTTTTAATCTTTTGATGTCAGAGGGTGCACTGCTCAATATCCCCTGCAGCTCCCGAAAGGAGACTTTGAAAGAAATTTCATCAGTCACAAGATCGTGTGGATTTCCAGCATATGTTTCGACTATCGAAATGGTTTGATTTGCTTTAGTATTATAACATAAATATGTTGATCAAAAAAATTTTGATCTTAGGTTTTAAATATTGGTCACCAGTGTTCAATTTTACTTACAGGTAATGAATTCGAACAACGATGGAAAGTTTGTCGAAATACCGGAAAATGTCGAACATTTCCACCTTTTCGACGATGAAGACGGTGTTAAAAAATTCAGAGAACTTTTCGACTCGGTCGGATCTTTGAGTTCAAAGGAAGATCTGTTGCTAAAACTAAGGTGATTGAAATTAATTGTCTCGCGTTTGTTACAAAGACAGTTTTTGTCTGTCGCGTATAATTACAAATATGTTTTTGTTTTAGGTCTCAGCTTTTAGTCCAAATTGCGATCGGTTTGGGCTGCACGAAAATCCTTTTGGGCGATTCAGAGACTCGGATTGCCGTGCGAGTTTTGGCCGACATCGCATTGGGGAAGGGAAAGCATTTAGCTCAAAATTGCGTAAGGGCCCGTGCAAACCGTTACAATTCCCGACATCCCGCTTTAAATCATAATCCACTCGAAGCGATTGCCTCAATTATTCTTACCTGCTTTGTTAGGGCTTTTCCGATGAAAGACACGAGGGCGTCATCCTGATACGACCGCTACGAGAAATATTATTGAAGGAAATCTCGTTTTTTGTAAATGCTGCGAAGTTTCCCGTTGTTTTCCAGCCTAACCTGACAACAAAAGTAAATATGAAACTATGAAAACCAGATTTAAGTAAAAATGCCGACATGTCTCATGCAATTAACAAATGTGAATATTTACAGCAAGTTAGTGTCAGTAGCATTCAACAAAGGACCGAGGCATTTGTTTTCGATCTGCAAGAAAAATTCCCAGCTACGGTTTCCACAATATTTCGAACAGGAGATAAAATGGGTTCGGCCATACCAAAATCTCAAACGAGTAGCTCGGAAATTCAAACAACCTGTATACTTTGCGACGTAAGTACCATATTTTGCTCGACTCTTCTAACGTTTGATAAATATAAATGTCGATTCGTTTCTAAAGTTTTGAATTTTTTTAATTTAGGCTGTAGTCGATAAACCGAGTTTTAGTCAAACTCTATGTTGCACAATCGACTCTATCGGAAAGCTCGAGGAGAAATCCGGAGATTGCGACAATTGTAAATGCTCGCCACAAAATGCACAGTAAGTTAATGAAAGCATGGTTGCTAGCGACGTGGAAAATCAGGGAAAGTCAAGGAATAGTGCACATTTCGGTGATTTGTCAGGGAAATTAGTACAGATGCAGTCTGATAGCACTGAACTATCTTTGGCTGCTTGACTCGTGGTGACATTGAACTAAAATTAAGAATTTGACAGAGGAAGAAATAGACTATGAATTACAAAAAGTTGTAATTTGTGGAAAAGCAGATTTCTTCAAATTTAAAAAAAATTGTTTGCAGCATTATTTTTTCTAAAATGCCTTTAATTATATTAAAGATGTAAACTGGTTAAACCTTATTATAGTAAGCTTTTATGAAAAAGGATAATTTTGATCTGGTAAAATGGCTAACTTTAAGCAGGGAAAATCAGGGAAATTAGATTGCTAATTTTGGTAGCAACCCTGTAAAGATTAATTGAGGATTTTGTTATTTCGGTAATATCCTCTAATGATTTTTTTTCTCATTTTATAGCGTAACGCTACGTGATCTGATGAAACTGGCTTGCCATAGCTGTAGCTTAATTTTTAAGGAAATGGTAAGTTCTTTGCTGCAGCATAAATACTGATAATTGCCGAGAGAAAATCTTAAGTTCGGCGATAGTAACGCATAATTTTTAATTTAATTACAGAACGATACGAAAAACATTCCTCCATGTGTTTTGGAAAAAGCTACGGAAATTCTAAGGAGGTTGGTCTTAAGATTTAACTGATATTATAAAATGATAAAATGTTTGATTAAAATGCAAAATGAACTTTTTTCACAGGGAGACCATGAGATCTGAGATAGCCGAGTTTTTACTGGAATCTTGACCAATTTCACTTTTTATACATTTTAAATGTTGCTGTTAATTGTAATTTATGATAAAATAAATTTATATCATTGAATTGATTATGTGCATAATTCAGTCGAAACCGTTTAATTGCACAGAGACATGTGCAATTAACCGGTTTCACATCATGTACGAAACATAGGGCAGAAGTTAATGACATGGAGAACATGTGCAATTACCCGGTTTCTTCGCATCATGTACGAAACATAGGGCAGAAGTTCAGAGCATGAAGAATATGTGCATTTATCCGGTTTCTCATCATGTACGAAACATAGGGCAGAAGTTCAGGACATGGAGAACATGTGCAATTATCCGGTTTCTCGTCAGGTACGAAACATAGGGCAGAAGTTCAGGACACGGAGAACATGTGCAATTATCCGGTTTCTCGTCAGGTACGAAACATAGGGCAGAAATTCATGGCATGAAGAATATGTGCAATTACCCGGTTTCTTCGCATCATGTACGAAACATAGGGCAGAAGTTCAGAGCATGGAGCATATGTGCAATTATCCGGTTTCTCGTCATGTACCAAACATAGATCAGAAGTTCAGGACATGGAAAATACGTGCAATTAAGCGGGTTCGGCTGTACAAGTGACAATGGCTTACCTAAATAACTGTACACACATCCAAAAGGACGACTATTTTTTAAACATTCGCAAATTATGAAACTCGTTGAAAAACCTATTGAATAGAACGTGCAATTATGAAACAAAATGCAAGTTTAAAGAGTAAAATACAGGCATTTATTGTACAGGTAAAGATACTTACAATATCTTTGAGGAGAATGCAACTGTAGCCCAAGTAATCCTTTACAAAAATTAAATGTTTTGCAATAATAACAAAGGCTAGCGTACGGTTTTAGGCCCTTGTGAATGGCCCCTTGCATGTTGAGGTAGACGAGATCTGCTCGTGGTTCTACGTTACAAAATTAAAATGTGCAGCAAGGGTTACCACAGACAAAACCGATAACATCGTAACATTTAATTACTTTTCCCCCAATTTCTTGAGAAAATGGATTCGGTTTTTCAACATTTCCGACATCATGAATGCAGATTTTGATTGGGACCAATTTGCGGCTACGTACGGCTCGGGATTGTAGATTTTTCGTAACCAACGTGTGACATTTCAGAAATTGTATTTTAAAACTAACCCCCCCGAAGGCATATTTATCGAGACATTCGGTAAGGCGATTTTCTTACGTGTCACTCTTTTAAATCTCCGCAGCGTAAAACATTTTTGGCAAAATAATCCGAAGAGAGCATAAAACACGCTGCAATTTTGTACGGATTAAACAGATGTAGCGCTTAGTAGCCGGATTCTCGCACTTGTGGTGATTAGCAACGTATCGTTCGATAACGGAGAAGAATCCAAACAAAACTCGACATCTCCCGATGACTACCAAATACTTGTTGCGGCAGTGATGCTAGGATCGGCGCACGATCGTGCGGGAGTGTGTCTCGGAGACACGAACAGCATCGTACAAAAACAAAAAACAAAAACAGAGCAAAAGTGAGAGAGAGAGAGATCATTAAAAAATACTATTAGTAACTTCCCTCGTTGCGAATAGCTGAAAGACAAAATAGTATTTTTCGTTAAAAAATATATATAGGTTTTTTGGGTGGCACAGGAAGGAGGAGAGCGAGACTCGGTCGCCTCGTAGCGATTCACCGGGTACTTTCTCCGGATTCCGCCAAGCTATTTGAGCGCTGTTCGACCGGGATGTTGATGGCCGTCACGGTCATCACATCCGAAGCTGACCAGCGGCGTTTTCTGCTCAGGGCAGAGTGCACGGGGATTGTCCGACTGATGATGGCGGTGGACATCGCGGGTCGTAGGATTGCTGCCGAAGATTCAGAGTGGCGAGTCCTTCGCTGGCGATGGGTGAGGGAAATGCACACGTCGCCAACTTGCAACTGGTGGCACGAAAGGGAGAAGCGCTGCAGGGTTCGCTCGGGAAAGCAAGATGACCATCCCCGGCCGAACACGAAGAACGGATGCTCCAGAGTTGCTTCTACGCACACCTACGAGACAAAAAACAAATTCAGATTTATAACAGCGAGCCAACTAAATGCCTAGAAACTAATAATGATTGTTGAACAGGTTGTGGCAGCGAGGGGAGAAGCCATTTGGGTAGGGAGGATGGTGGGAAGAAGGGCGCAAGTTTGGGTAGTGGAGAATGGGGAGGGCGCAAAGTTGGGTAGAGAATTATGGTGGAAAAGCACACAGTTGGGTTAGTGGAGGATGAATGGGGAGGGGAGGGCGCAATTTTGAGTAGAGAAGGATGGGGAAGGGCACACATTTGGGTAGAGACGGATGGGGAAAGGGCACACATTTGGGTAGAGACGGATGGGGGAAGGGCACACATGGGTTGAGAAGGATGGGGAAAGAGCACACATTTGGGTAGAGACGGATGGGGGAAGGGCACACATGGGTTGATAAGGATGGGGAAAGGGCACACATTTGGGTAGTGAAGTATGAATGGAGGAAGGGCACACATTCGAGTAGAGAAAGATAGAGGAAGGGCACTCATTTGGGTAGCGGAGGATGGGATGGAGAAGGATGCAAACTTGGGTAGAGAAGAAATGATGGGGAGAGGGAAAGCAAATGTGGGTATTAAAGAATAGATGGGGGTGAGACGCAAATTTAGGTGTATTTGCTGTGGGCCCCAAGTAACTTCGCTTACCCCTGGGTTGCGGATATTTGAACAAAAAATGCATTATCATTCGCAGTACACGTTGCACTTGCGTCGTTTTTGCGTTTGCTAATTAAATTAGTGAATACACGAGCATACGATTTCTTTCGCACGTTCGACAACTCACAAATTACTTCTAATGCCGTCTGTCGTGGGAAGTCCCACGTTTACTGCTTATATCAATAAAAAACGTAGTCAAAGCCAATTACCTAGCAGTAAAAATATGCACTAATTAGTTAGCCCATGTCGTATCATATGATTCCGTAGCAATAAAGACTAGTGCATTTTCCAAAAAAAAAAAAAAAAAAAAAGCACAGGATAAATGAAAAATGTATTCATTCAAATCAGAATTCACTCCAACATTATTTAAGATGTGCAGTCCATAAAATCCTTTCCTGAGCCACTGACCAACATGACAGCTAAATGACCGATTTACAGATATTACTATTAAATATTAACGAGCAGGTTTTTCATCAACCCTTAGGGCTTGATTTCTACAGGTTTTGCTTCATAACATCGTTATCTAGACTACCCATTATCATGTTGGAGATACAACATCCACATGCTTAAATTCTATTTGAATGGAATGCAACGTATCCACATGCTGCCGTTCTAATGTTCTGTTTTTTTGAGTTTGTGTTCTCTTAGTCTTGTTCCATATTTTGTCAACTACGAATGTGTGTTAATTGATGGCAAAAAGCATACTCTGGATACTTTCTACATATGAAGGGCTTATTGCAACAACGTGATAAAGCCATACTTTCCAAATTGTTCAGGAGAGCGATTTTTAAGTTTAAAAAAATTCCATAATTCTAATGGACGATCCAATTAACAATTGTTTATGTTGTCATAATCTTTAAACATAATAGGCACCCCTTCCAACATTCACGAGTCAATTTAATCCTGAGGAATTTTTATTACAATTTTTTTTTGTATTACAATACCAAGATTTTTGTGGCTTATCATTGTTTTGCCCAAAAATAATTTGTCAAACGTTTTTTATAGATAAAACCATATTGTAAAAAAAAAAAAAGTACAACACACAAATACTGCAAAATTATGTTTAACTTTTAATGTTTAATAATCATTTTTTAAATTGTGTGCACCATATTACGATATCGACATGATCATAAACTTTTCTGGTAAGACTATGATAAGCCACATTTAATAATAAAATAAGCTGCGCATGATTAAGACACTGCATTTTCGAATGGATCTTGATCAAAATAGAAACGGGATATAAGCTTATCAGTATCAGTAGAGTATTGCATAGTTGCAGCTTAAGTTAAAAATCTTATATAATTTTTAATGATTATTTTTGCCTGAAGGATTTTTGGTAAACTGAAACTGCGAGAACATGATAAACCACAAATTATTTTATTCGTAACTTAGTGAGCTTGAAATGAGACGATTCCTCTTATTCTTTGTGTTAATCCACATCCTGGTCTGTATCATTTTCAAATTCACTTAAACTATCATTATTCCCACCTAATATATCCCTAAAATCAAAATTTTCGCTCGTGATGCGACATGTTGTCATTATTACACGCCATTATTTGCTCGTGGCTTATCACGTTTTTAGTAAAAAAAAAACTCTGTGATTTTCATGTGGGCAACAAGATGATTATCTGTATTGTAATTCAATCTGGAAGAAATTTAAGAAGGTAATCAACCAAATGGCTAGAAATAGTACTGGGGAATAGTTTAATGTAAAAATGTCATTTTTGGGAAAAAAAGTGTGGCTTATCACATTGTTGCAATAAGCCCTTCATATCATTCATAAGAAGGAATGCAAGTTGATAACTTCGAACACTTCACTGACTTAAACTACCTTGCTGATTTATAAAGCTATTTTAAACAATTTTTATTTTTATTTAATCTTTTTTTGTTTGACTGTGAGTGTCTTTGCAAATTTTCCCATTGAAAGGGATACCCCTTAAGTTTTAAAAGTCAGTGAAAGGGGAATTCGACACCGGAAGGAACGTGTCCCTAATCCCAGACGAAAGTCGGGAATTACGTCTAAATTTACGCCAAACACCAATTTCAATTTCAGAGCGATCTGGATAACTGTCGTGGAATTTATAGAATGGGCCTTTGCACGTTTAAACACATTTTCTGGACACCCCATGAGGGGGGTTAGGGGGAGTTTGAGGCAAAAATGGACACAAAGTGGACAGGGGAGAAAGGGGTAGACTGGTCCTACTTGAAAGGCCCCTTAAGAGTACTTAAGATTTATTATTCTTCGAGCAGAGCACCTATGCTGATGATTTCAGCTTGATTTCAACTTGTACAAAGGGTTGACAGTTTAAGAAACCTGTAAAAATCGCATCGTAAATTTAAAAAAACATTAAAATTTATGTTTTTTTGTGTGTAGTTTTCAAGTGTGGTATCGTGGTCTCTTTTCGCGGTCACCAGCCACCTGTTTTGACCAGAAACAGACCCAGTGACAAGCAGTAACAATCTGGACCGTACATATTTGCAGCTAGGTTTTTTTTTATGTATTTGATTGTGTTACCTGTTCAGGTAGCTCTTCCCGGAGGCTGAAAATCGTGGTCTTGCCATCGGAATTTCGCCCCCCTCCCCCAAAACCCCTTTCGAAAACTCCTCTCTTTTTACCTCGCCATTTGTCTCAAGCAACAAGACACATCTTTATACGTCAAATTTGGTAAAAAAAAAAATGTAGGTAGGGAGAGAGGAGTACATGGGCCTCACACACGAAAGGAATGCCACCACTCGGGTTGAAATTTCAAAAAAAATGAAGATCAGATAAAAGGTGAAAGCCGTGGGAATGCAAAAAAAAAAATAATAAAATTTAAAAAAAAATAACCCACATAACGGAGTTAAAACCTAATATATTTTAATGCAACATGCGGCACTTCATATTATCGCCTATTTCTCTATTTTTATGAAAATTTTAAATTCCCCGCTTAATTTTGATTTAAAATACAGTGAAGCCTCGGTTTACGAACGAATGGGTTTACGAACACCACGTGTTGTTTCGCTTTACGAAAGATGCTTCAGTTTACGAACACATTTATCCGGATCACCGATCAAAGATCCGAGTTTCTGCGATTGTTTTACTACTTTCAGCAGAACATCTTTGTTACTAATAAGTTTTACTAAATACAGGTAACATCAAAAATGTTATAATTTCCGAGGATTTAAATTAAAATCGATATTAGTTTCGAGAATTGCAAATATGGCAAAAGTTCGTATCTCGTTTTCTCCACGCCAATTGCAGATGCAATTTGATGAGAATCCATCGATGACGTCGATTTCAGACTTAAATCATGTGATTAACGAGAGAATAAAGTAGATTAATACACATTTTCCTAATGAAAACGATGTTTGTTAAAGTAAATTTCTTAAACAGAATGTGCGAATGAAGTTGATTC
>JAQGAE010006194.1:0-10391 GCA_034696685.1 Julus scandinavius
CTTAGTTAAATTGCAATAATTAGCTATGGACATAGCTGTTTAATGCTGGTGTATCATTTTCACTGGGAGCCACTGTAAGTTTCAATGGAACCTCGCGCACTGAGGACATTTTAATCCCCGCAACTAAAAAATTGAAATCGGCTTCATTCTGCGGGTGAATAAATAGTTACGACTGATCGATAGACGCCAGTGTATCCGTTTGTACAGGTGATTTTTTAATCAATCGCGATTTTGACAAATCCTATGCTGTAACATAGGTTTTGAAGTGATTATTTAATCACCAGTGCGCGCCTAACAAAATCGAAAACTAAGTTTTGGGTGATCAAATAGTGGAATATCACCCACGAAAAAAGTCACCAATGCGCGCCTAGTCTTATACTCGCGTCTTTACTACTACTTGTTTTTTTTTAAATTGCTTAAAAATTAAGGTGCGTCTTATAGTCGGTAAAATACGGTAATTGTGCAATACGCCTTCAACTGCGTAGACTTGAGTGTGAGTGATGCTTTGAGTCTTCTGCATTGTTTAGTGACGTATTTGTCCCCTTTGACCAAAACACTGTAAACTACTGTTCTCCCCCAAAGAGGTTTGATCCATGAAGCATGGTGAATAAACAATTAAATGAAGGGCTTATTGCAACAAAGTGAAAAGCCACACATTTCAAATTGTTCAGGAGAGCGGTTTTTAAGTTTAAAAAAATTCCATAATTACTATAATGGACGATCCAATTAACAATTGTTTATGTTATCATAATCTTTAAGAGGGATTGAAACCCTATCCTTTTCAATGGGCAAATTTGCAACGACACAGCCAAACAAAAAGAGATTAAATAAAAATAGAAATTGTTTCAAATAGCTTGATAAATCAGCAAAATAGTAATTTTTTTTAAAATTAATAAATAAGTTTAAAAAATGTCCGTTATTTTGCACACGCTGCCAGCAGGGCCCTATTCCACAAAAATGTACAAGTTACAAATATATGGAGCTGCGAATTATGGAGTTGTAGTATAGCATTCCACCAATAATCTCAGCAACTTGTAAATTATTAGTAAATGTGTACAAGTGGTGTCACAACAGTACAAGTCTAAGGTGAAAAGAAAATGGCGTCTCAAGAAAATAAAATGCTATTTATCTGTGTTATTGAAGATAGAAAAAGCATAATTTTTGGTAAATTTAGCAGCAATCTGTCAAAAACAGATAAAGTGATCTTCACTGTCACTGGACCACATGTTTATTCAATTAAAAACGTTCTATTCCTATTCCAAATGCTTTCTAATACTTAATTTACAAGTATAATCATTTACCTATAACAAATTCACTACAAGTTACAAGCAATTTGTTAATAGCAATACCTTTGTGGAACAGAAGCCTTGTAAACTGACAAGATTTGCTTGTAACTTGTAAGGTATGGTCTTATAAATTACAATTGTACAAATATTATCTGTGGAACCCAACAACTTGTACTTTTTGTACAAGTATCACTCCATACCCACCCTACAAGTACAAGACCATACTTTTGTGGAAATGGGCCCAGGTGGCAGCATGAGATTGGCAAGTTGTGAGTGCAAAAATTCAAATAATAATTTAAATTTAAAAAAATCTACTATTTTAAAATGAAAAACGACAAGCGACAAACGACCTTGCTAATTTATCAAGCCATTTTAAACAATTGGTATTTTTATTTAATTTCTTTTTGTTTGGCTGTGGGTGTCGTTGCAAATTTACCCATTGAAAAGAATAGGGTTTTAATCCCCCTTAAACATAATAGGCACCCCTTCCAACATTCAGAAATAAATTTAATCCTGAGGAATATTTATTACAATTTTTTATTACTATACCAAGATTTTTGTTGCTTAGCATTATTTTGCCCAAAAATAATTTGTCAAATGTTTTTATAGATAAAACCAAATGGTAAAAAAATAAAGTTCAATGCACAAATACTGCAAAATTGTTTCACTTTTAATGTTTAATAATCATTTTTTTAAAAATTTGTTGACTATATTGTGATCGCGACAAGATCATAAACTTTTCTGGCAAGACTATGATAAGCCACATTTAATAATAAAATGAGTCGCACATGACTAAGACATATTTTCGAATGGATTTTGCTCAAAATAGAAAGGGTATAGAAGCTTATCAGTATCAGTAGAGTATTGCATAGTTGCAGCTTATCATATGTTAAAAACCTTAATTAGTTTTTGATGATAATTTTTGGTGAACTGAAACTGCAAGAACATAATAAGCCACAAATTATTTTATTCGTAACTTACTGAGCTTGAATGAGACGATTCCTCCTATTCTTTGTGGTAATCCACATCCTG
Source organism: Julus scandinavius (assembly GCA_034696685.1). NCBI lineage: Eukaryota > Metazoa > Arthropoda > Diplopoda > Julida > Julidae > Julus > Julus scandinavius. The sequence continues at coordinate 2,319 of JAQGAE010006194.1, forward strand.
GTCTGTATTATTTTCAAATCTATTTAAAATATCATTATTCTCACCTAATATATCCCTAAAATCAAACAATTTTCGCTCGTGATGCAACATGTTGTCATTATTACACGCCATCTTTGCTTGTGGCTTATTACGTTTTTAGTAAAAAATCCTGTGATTTTCATGTGGGCAACAAGATGATTATCTGTAATGTAATTCAATCTAGAAGAAATTTAAGAAGGTAATCAACCAAATAGCTAGAGACAGTACTGGGGAATAGTTTAATGTAAAAATATCATTTTTGGAAAAAGTGTGGCTTAACACATTGTTGCAATAAGCCCTTCAGATCTTTCCTAAACTGCATGTACAGCACTATGCAAGGTTAGCTAATATTTATACATTTCCATAATGCTGTATTTTGGACTGACCAGAATGCTATATTTGATCCTATATTTCGATAACAGCATATTTCTTGACCTCTTACTGAAACGTGTATATTTGACGATCATATCAAGTTTTCAAGTGTTTCTTCCAGTTTAAAATCATTCTAGTGCTTTTAAAAACTTGAAAAGCTTGGTGGTCTCATGCATTTTTAAAAGAATGTAGCTATCATTCAAACATTCAGCAAATGTTACATAAAATAAAACTAATTTCCGACATTCACACTCTGTGTAATTTTTCTTCATACTACAATAAATACAGAAATATTTAAAAATGGAAAGCCAACAAGCTAAAGTGAGGTAAAACTTTCAGTTAGTTTTTTTTAGTGCATGCACATGGTAAAATTTAAATAAGAAATATTCTCATCGAATATAAATAAATAACTTGCAATTATTACACTAATAATTTGACGTTATTTAAATAAGGGATGGTCAAACAAACTTTTTACTTGGGCAGTTGAATTGCCTGCATTTGGCCCACATACGCATCAGATTCAAGCTGCGCTGCCAAGGTCTACAAGTTGTATCTTTTGTGACATGTGTACAAATGCAGCTTCCACAGGTATACCAAGTTGGACTGCAAGAGCCACATGCAGTCAAAACCACCTTTTCCCCAGAACTTCTGCACGCCCCATTGCAGTAGGTCCAGCCAATTAGAAGGCGTCATTTTAAAACCTGGGTCAGCACATGAACAATGGCCCCAATTAACTGATAAACTGCAGACATGCGCCAAATTGTTGGGGTCTGTTTCAGTACCCCTATTTTAAATTAAGGGCCTATTGAAATTTGTTGATTAAACCACTGTCAGTGTGTTGAAAAGCATTTCACATGTATCCTAACACAGTGACCTTCTTTATTAGAAACCCAGATGCTGGAATTCCCAGGGTGATGATAGCACAGGTATTAATTGCAATAGTAAACAGTTTTCATGGCTTGATATCTATGCCCTGGACAGCCAATGATAACGTAACCCTTTTTAAACCCCTGACAAGGCCTCGTTTTCGGCGAATAAAACTATCAGATTCTATAAAAGGATTGTGATTTCAAACTTAAAATGGAGTAATCCTACATTATTTGTCTCCCCATTACAAACAAAAATAAAATAAAACTGACTATCATGTTTTCAATTGCACAATCACGCTGACATACCAGTTTATTCATACATGTATACATAACTAGTTTAGAAGTAACGACCTTTTAGGCACTACTTTACGGATAAATTATTTACAAATTCACCAGATACAACGCTTAATAGAAGTTAAATTCTTCTTATTTACAGCACTGACCAACACGTTTTTCGGTGTTAATTTTCAACAATTAAAAGGATATGCCTCATTTTTCATCCACCATACAAATACGTAAATTGCAATAAACCTGTAAAAATTTTATTAAGTCTCCCCAAACTTTACAAAAATTTTAGGGGGAAGGGAGGCGGAGTTAAAGGACGTATTTTCTAAGTTTAATGAACATTTCATAAAAGATAAGGTGAACTTATTTGTAATTTGTTTTTTTTCCTCAAAATTTTCCAATACCACCTATTAATAGATGCGATTTTGGAATATTCCTTCAAATATTAACCCCCTCCCCCTACCCTTTGTTCACATGGTGTCCATTTTATCCCAGATCGCCCTCCTCATAGACGTCCTTAATATTTATTTTTTTTAAAGAAGAGTGTCCAGAAATTTTTTGGAACATACGAAAGCTCATCCTATAAATTTCCAAGCACCCGCCTTGCCACCAATTTTTCCAACTTTTTCCGATTAAACAAAATATTATAAACTCTAAGGGTAATTCCAGCATAAAACTTGCGTTTAGCACAAAGTTAGGCATAATTCCCGACTTTTCTGATGTTTTAAAAGTGTAAGTACGTTTGCGACTGGGGGCACATTTATTCTGGTGTCCTGTTATGTCCAAATGACCGAGTTATCCGAATAACCGTAGCCGGGCACGTAGTTCACGAGAAATTATAACTTTATTTAACTTACTAAAAAAACATCAACTCAAGAATGCAGTCAGCAACTCGCTTGCCCCGAAAAACAACTCAAACACCGAGACCTGAGCTCGAGCTCACAGAACGTCAGGTGACCTGTCTGGGTTCACCTCTCGATCTCGACTGCCCTTTCTGTCCACCCGAGTTTCCCAGCAAACTTCTCTTGGAATGCGGGTTAGCCCGGGGCAACAGAGAGGGCTCACATAACTCACATTCCGTGACAACATATTACGCATACTGGCCGGGCCCACCAATGACCTTCATCCCTACCTTGGAATGTCACAGTCCAATTCCCCTTTCACTGACCTTATAAAACTAAATTAAACAAAAAATCCAAAAACTGAATACCATGGTTAGTGGACGTCCATAATGGTTGCCCCCTCCCTTACCCCTGTCCCCCCTTGAAGACGTCCTTTTTGACGCTCCCGAATGAAAGTCTAACGGGGTTTGAAACCCTATTCTTTTCAATGGGTAAATTTGCAACGACACTCACAGCCAAACAAAACGAGATTAAATAAAAAATTGTTTAAAATAACTTGATAAATCAGCAAGGTCATTCGCTTGTCGTTTTTCACATTAAATTAAATAGTAGATTTTCTTAATTTAAATTATTATTTGAATTTTTGCACTCACAACTTGCCTATTTGATGCTGCCACCTGCTGGCCGCGTGTGCAAAATAACGGCCATTTTTCAAACTTGTTTATTAATTTTAAAAAAATCTACTATTTTAAAGTAAAAAACGACAAGCTGATCTATCAAGCTATTTTAAACAATTTTTATTTTTATTTAATTTCTTTTTGTTTGGCAGTGAGTGTCGTTGCAAATTTACCCATTGAAAAGGATAGGGTTTCAAACCCCGTTAAATGCCCAAAATTACCTTAAACGGGAATATCCATGCGCCTGTTAACCAGAGAGTAAATGTTTTAACATAATCGTAAAGAGAAGGGTTGATTCTATTTCACCTGGTAGGTTTCGAGTCATAATTAATGTACACCTTTTCAGAATTCCAAAAAAAACCAAAAAAAAAAAACCCCAAAAACTGGCTCAAAGCAAGTATCCACATTTTACAGAATTAAAAAAAAAAACATTTCATATTTTAAAATTTACGACAAATATTTATCCTTACTAGATACACCCCATCATTTTTGTCAAGAATTGTGGCATGCAGCTTAAAAAAATTGGACGGTCCTGGCATAGTGTGTCCTGGAATAACGTAACAAAATATTGCTATGATAGGTTGTATTACTTTCTTACATAGTAGTTACTGTCGCATGCCCATTCACTAGTTTTTAAAAATATATGAAGCAACCGAAACGTTGTCTAAACTACGTAAAAAATAAGCATTGTCTAAATATTTTATGAAAAGTTAGCAGTCAATTGTGGGGAAAAAAATTCTGGAATCCCTCTATTTCTACTTACAAAGTGCTAGTACAACAAATGTACTCTGTAGGCCTATAGTTATCCAAAATCACTTCAAGACAGCGTGTGAATAATCATTTCCAGAAAATTACAAGGTTTCCAAAATGTTGGACTTGCAATCTTTCAACAGTGGCTACTTACAACAGGCAGCTGCTAGCGGGGGAGCTGTTTGAGGGGTATTCAAATAGGACGTCTCTAAAAATTGACCATCCCACCACTACACACTGCCCATTACATTCCTCGAATGGGATATCAACTACCAGATTAAACAGCGCCTATTTGAAGGTAAATATAGACTGTAAACGACAATATCAAGCAAGTCTATTTGCATCCAAAATTGCTATTCTGTACACCCTTGATTTTCTATTTTAACTAGCATTTTCACTTCAAAGCTTTTCTGAAACAATTTGCAGAATTTTGGCTGGTATACAAATACATGTAAATTCTCACTCCAACCTTTGACATTATGAAAAGGGGCTGTGATGGTTTACGGAATCAATTTGATATGTTAAAGTTCATAAAATGGTTCAAGCACGTACCATCAGAACCTTTAATTGGAATTGACAAATGACATCATAGCAGAAATCGCTAATCAAATTCATCCAACGAATCTTTCAATCACTCGCCAAGAGAAAGCCTTCAAGAAGCCAAACATTTGCAAATTCCTTGCTGCACCATATCATTTAATTTGCTGTCATGAAACTACCATGGCTACAATAATGAGGCTACTGTACATCGGGATAGCTATACAAGATTTTTCAAATAAATGTCACAAGAGCAGCAGGATTCCAACAACACGCATTTGAGAAAACACACAAAGTATTATTTGTTTGTTAGTTGATTTCTAACATTAACCTATTTCAGCCACACTATGGATAACCATCCCTTGTGTTGCCAACACAAGGGATGAGCCTTCATCACCTATCTGGGAATTTTGTATATAACGGGGGCTTCAATCCCCTATCGATGGGCTTTTAACATGCCAAGAGCAAAGGCGATCTACACAGGACCGCGGTTTAAACTCCTTACTACATTCAATAAAAATTGTCAACGACCTCATACATGGAGCAAACCATTCACCTCAGGATCGAGAGGTAACACGTAACCAAGTCAATCACTGGTGTCGGCCACAAAGCATTGAAAAAGCCTATATTGACAATGTCAATTTGGAAAACGAAAGGGTTGATAATTATAACATTTCTCTCTCAATTTTCTAATTTGTTTTTGCCAGAATCCACTGGTAACATATTTTAATTGAAACAGCATAGCAGACTGCCACAAACTTTTTCCATTCTCCCTACCGATGGAAACTATTCATGGCGAGGGTACTTCAAACTGTATTTGAGTAATCACAACACACACATACTGCAGAAAAATCTTAAATGTACTCAATGATTAGGATTAGTTTACAGTTATCACATTGAAGGTATAACACTGACTTGAAACAGAACTTAAGTGCACGTTACAACTCAGCACATCTTAAGTGTGAGCACAAATGGCGTTTCAAAGTGCATGCTAGCTTTGTCGCATGATTTAGGCTACTTGTGCAAAATTACAGTAAGTAGGAATCTTGAAGCTGTCGAGAGGTGGTAATACTACACAAGTTCTGCAATTAGAATAGATAAGAAAGCGTGAAAACAAACGTTGTTCGTTTGCACAAACATGATTAACCACTTTGTAACTGTTAAAGTTTGAACAACTACACAAATTGGACTTTTATGGGCTGATTAGACCAGGATTTGAAGCAGAGATGGCGCTTTATGAAACTCCGATATCTTGCAAAAATGAATGTACAGATTCCTTTGCTGCTAAACACTAAATGGCTTATACTGTAAAAATATGAAGATATCTTATCAAATTGAACACTTATGGGCTATCAGGGCAAGATTTTAAACAGAGATGCCGCTTTGTGAAACTTTGCTCCAATGCAAAAATTAATGAGACGACTCCTTTGCACTCAACGGTTAAAATTGCAAATAACATTCAAAGGCCTGATCAAATTCTTCCGGTTAAAAATGGCCAAGGTACGCAACGACGGTTAACGGAATATTTAGCAACCTGCATTGCTTTCCAAATTAAAATTACAGCTTGGTTTTAAATATGTTGTTCCTACAGTTATGGCTATTTATGTCCCCTTAAGTCAGTATATCCTGGACCATATCGTTTGACAGAACTGCCCATGACTTGTCTCCGACTGACAACAGAAACCAAAAAATATCCAGGTTGCATGAACTTGAAACCTGCAGCTGCCGACTGACCATGATCATTTAAATGAAATGAGTGTGAAACTGATGTCCAATATCTTGCTTCCTAACAAACCTGCCATGAAAGTTGTCCAACGGACCATACACAAACACTGCAAACTTCCCCGATTCAGAAAATATCACAACGAGGTGTTAAAGCGTGGCACTACTACCTTTACCTATAATCATTCAGTGAAATGGCTTGTGTATTTTGTCATTTACAACACTTTTGGGCCCTTGTCCCTCTGCAGGACCACGGAACTCCATGTTGGCTGATGCCGAACAATTAGGGAATCCGTTAGATTTATATTAATCACAAATTGTGAAAACAATCACTATAGTGACAAGTAGTGCCCATAATAGGCCTTTAACCGATCTGTTGTTTAGAACCAGTCAATGCTAGACATTTTTGAAAATGCTAGTAGTCGTCAATATCAGTCACCTCAATATCATCTGCAGCAAAACAAATGCAGAAAAAAATGGCTGAAAGGTTGCTAAATTGCATGGCTGCAAATTATGTGAAAAGCTACTCTTTTAAAGAAAGCAACAGGAGCAATCGAGTGACAACATGGCAGATCAAATATTCATACACTCGACATGCAGTGACATCAACCAGTGAAGGTTACAGTCTAGTTTTCAACAGCAGCAAGTTTAGCAGCCGTTAAAGAACATAGTGTTTATCTGTCTGCTTTGATTGTCTGGCAGTGGAGAAGACACCTATTGTGCATTGGAATCCCAATATGCTACCGAGTTTCATCAAGGTGCTCATGGGGGTAGGGGGTACACCACTCTGCTTTTCACTATCCTGCAGCCGTCCAATGTAGGCAGGTTCAGCGGCAGACCTTGATCGGCAATGCGTGCCAATCCGGCTAGTGCTGCCGCTGCACTCTCAGGGAGACCAAGCCGGACTCCTTAGGCTGAAAAGTACGCAAACTACGTCAGTACACGGGTCAGGTGAAGCTGGTTGGGTGCGGGGCAAGACACTTACCGTTGAAGGCGGACGACAGCTGCGTCGGCAGGGAGTGCGCTGCGTACACCCGGGTGCCAAAGATGGAGGTGGCCATTGTGAAACTTGGGGGTTCGTCGGGGGTGCTGCTACCATCCGAGTCAGGAGAGCCTGAGATGTCGAAGATGCCACTGCCACCTCCAAGGGCTGGAATACCGATGGTGGTGTGGTGGCCGCCAGCAGGGACGTGCGACAGGCTGCGGGCTCTCTGGCGACTGGCGTCTGACGCGGTCGGACTTCCCAGGTGGGAGCTCGGCCGGCCCAGGATGGTCGTGCGGCTGCCGTTGGGTGTGGATACGGACAAGGTCCGCGCCCGCGTGCCGTTGGCCGACGAGGCCGCTGGCAAGTTGGCCGTGGACGTCGATGTTGACGAGGCGATACTCTGTTTCGCCCCCATGTTGCTTCGATTTCGAAAGAGGACTTTCGCCCCCAACTTTTTCGTCCGCGAATACAAAAAAAACTACCAACGCGGCTACGGTTACCTGGTCGACACGCTAAAACCGGCGGAGGTGGTCAACATTGACCGTAGTGGCTTGCCGAGCGTTTTTTGTCCATTTTAGCGTGACTGCGCACTTTCAAGACGTAAAAAATTCGATTTTTCAGGCATGGGTCGTCACCAGCAATCGCCATTGCCATACCGCCATCTTGTCTAACGAGGATGGGACCACGTGAGGCGTTACGTCAAAGCAAACGCTTATACCCCTGGCGGTAGCTTTATACAACGTGTGAAATCCAAAGTTTTTTAAAACTCCCAAAGGGTGATCCATAAATTATGTCACACTTTTTACCTCTTTTTAAACACCCCCCACCCCTTTGTCACAATTGTCACAAAAAACAAACAACCCACCCCCCTAGGTGTAACATAATTTTTGAATGGACCCCAACCCGTTTTTATAAAAAAACGACCCAAGTAGCAATGGGAAACAAAAATGACGTCATTTTTTGGTCATTTTTTTCCAAAAACACGTCTCACGTCGAAAAAGACGTCATTTTTTGGT
>JAQGAE010006195.1:0-10390 GCA_034696685.1 Julus scandinavius
TTTTTATGAAAACATGATGGTCATCAAGATTTGTCCAAAAGATTTCTCGGTAGTTATCTAAAATGAAACAATTTGGTTTCTTTGGTACAATGTGCACACGTAGTTGTTCGTGTCCAGGGTTTGTTTGCCCCATTCTGTTAAATTGCTTCGCGAGTTGTGTATATATTTTTTTTAAATACTGTACGCAAAAAGGTATATCGGGCAATTGATTCGTCCACTGGGAATAGTTGGTAATTCGGAGGAACAAAAGTGGCCATTCGGGAAATTAATGTACTACCAGGTTTTTGGACAAACAAACAATTACTGAGAGAGGGTGGATACATTTGCACGACAGAGAGTTAAAAACAAACCAAAGTTCCTTCTCACGTTTTAAGTTTGGGAACAACTATAGAGATAACTGCAATTTGGTTGAAGTAAAGACGTATGCCCCCTGGTGGAAATAATCACTAGTTTTGAAGATTTTCAAACATATACGTATGTGAGAACCCTATAAAAAAATCACAACTTCGAGAAAAATGCTTCGATTTAAATGAAATTTGGCACTTACATAGAATAACAGTGTAGGAAAAGAAATGAATTATAAAATGTGCTGAAAATATTCCCGGTGGCCTTTACACAAGTCCGGAGTCTAACGCGCCATTCTTTGATTGACGAATGGATTATACGCCGGTCGAGTTCAATCCAAGTTTTCTTAATTCGTAGTTTCGAGTCTTCGATATTATTAATTTTCGGTTTGTAAACCTTTTCATGGAGAATTCCCCAAATTTTGTAGTCCACTGGATTCGAGTCCGGACTGTTTGGTGGCCAGTGGTTGAGTTCGATGAACTGTGGCATTTCCGGTTGCAGCAGTTCAACTATTTCTCAAGCACGGTGAGCGGGCCACCGTCTTGTTGAAAAATTAAAAAATCCGAGATTTGTCACATTTCCGGAACATGTTTTTTGTTCCTACACTATTGCTCTATGCAAATGCCAAATTTAGTTTAAATCGAAGAATTTTTGACGAAGTTGTGAATTTTTTTTTTTGGGGTTCTACTTTTTTATGACTCACAGTGCATAGATAGCTTAATGCAGAAATGATTCATGCGTTTGTTTTCAAATTTAAAAGTAACATTGTTAACGCTCGTTTCTATATTCATTATTTCTCAACTTGACTAGTACTGCATCTTAGCACATTTTGAAATAAAAAATAGTATACAGAAATATTCTCCTATAGCTATCATTATTCACTGTCTACCACCGATGCCATCGACACTTGCTGACAATGACAGTTTAGTTGAAAAAAATAGATTTTTTTAGAGGAAACCATGTGCAGGAGTGTGCATTTGCTTAAAAAACTGACTAATGGAATATCAGCACAGCTTGGAAATGCCAGCTTTTGGTTTATTATTAGAATTGTACACAAAATTATCTTGGAGGAAAATAAGTATAGGCCTTTGGTCAAGACACTGTTTCCTGCACTAAAATATTTCACTAAACAGAAAAGAGCAAGGAATGCAATTCAATTAAACAACTTTGGGAATCTGATGTTACATATAATAAATGATAAAAAAGACAATTTATATTCTAATTGTTATGAGAAATGATCATAAAATAGGAAAGATTTTAACATAGTCTAATTTTGAAACTATAGCAACATTTTATCATCTTAAGATTAATTCGTTTAGCAAACAGCTTAGCTAAAAAACAATTCTCTCGTTTGTCAAAAACATTAAATCGTTTCTTAAACCATTTTTAATTTGCTCATATTTAAAGCAAACTGAAAATGCTATATTATAAAAACAGCTTACACGCATCATCTGAGGCTTTTAAACCCATTTTTTCAAATGAGCTTTTAGATGAATATAACTTTTACAACAGAATAAAATTTATCCACATTTTGAAAGAAAACGAAAAGTGCAAATTTGTAAAGAGATTATATGCAGACCATTAATTTAATTCATTTAACCTTAACTCAATTAACATAAAAAAGAGTTAAAAATAATTAATATTAAGCTAATTTACCAAAGAAACAGCAGCCAAAGCATGAAATTTGCCGGAAGCACAGGTCTTGGAGTAGTTTCTTTATGCTTCATGTCAATTAAATAGTATATCAATTAAATCCAAAAATCAAACATCATTCAAATTTAAAAATACAGATTTCCAAATCTGATTAACAAAAAGTTCCTCAATTAATTTTTTTAAAAATGTCATAAAGGAGTTTATTGATTAATAAGCTTGTTAATGATTCTAAATAAGGGGCCATTCAAAAAGGACGTCCCCGAAATTACTTCAAAAATTGACTCCCCCTACCCCTGTCCACATCGTGTCTATTTTAGCCCAGCCCCACCCCCTTCGCCCCCTCTTGGACGTCCTTAAGTTTTTTTTAAAGTAGGGTGTCCAGAAAACTTATGGAACATACAAAACCACATTCTATAAATTTCCAAGCATCCCCCTACCAATTCTACGACAGTTTTTCAGATTTTTCTGATTAACCGAAATTGCCTTACCTCAAAGGGAAATTCCAGCATAAAATTGGTGTTTAAACACAAAATTGGAAATTATTCCCGACTTTCCCAAGGGTTTAAAAATTCAAGTACGTTTTTGACTGGAGACACATTTCTTCCGGTGCCCATTTTCCCTTTCCCTTCCTTTAAAACTTAATTTAACAAAACATCCAAAAACTGAAAATACCATCATTAGTGGACGTAAATAATGGCTACCCCCTCCCTCCCCACTGTCTACATGGTGTCCACATGCCAGCATACTCTCTCTTCACCCTCTCTTGAGGACGTCCTTTTTGAATAGCCCCTAAGAAAGCTGCTGAAAGGACTTGTAAAGCAAACTTTTTTGCATACACTTTTTTTTCCATCAACCTTAATCGCAAATGACAAGTGTGACACAAGAAGTATTGTTAGTGCACCTGACATCTTCTCACCAAAACGGGTTATTAATGAAACAGGATTGGCATATTCCCGCTGTTTGCACGCTTTATCCTACTATAATATCCAGTTTTTCAGTGTAAAATAATTGAGCCAAGATTCAGGTGCATCCCGCTCTCGTTTTTAATTGCAAAGGATCCGAATTCCGTATGCTAACCATCTGGAATTGAAACCTCTCATTAATCTGGCTTTTCTTTTCGTGTATAATTTTCAAAAAATTATACCTACACAGTTGCATGTGGTAAAATCAGTCAGCGTGCAATTTCGTGGTGGTAAAAAAAAAACCACGCTTTATCCCACACAAACACACACGCCTGTGTTGGATCTCATCAACGTTAATGAGCGATTTTTTAACCGAAATAATAAAACGCATGCAGTTTCTTCGGTCGTGGGTGGTAAAGAAGTCTTCTTTAGAAATATCAAATTACCGCAACTCAACGACTCTGTAATCGACCAACCAAAACCTCGTGGCTTCGTGACCTACCAAAAAAAAATGGTTCTGCTCAACTGAGACTCAACCGGAATTTCATCATCATTCAACAGATTAATTTCTAAAAGGTCATCATAACTTCTGATGTAAACGATATAAATGTTTGGGGGGGAATGGCAAGGTAGATTCAAAAAGGACGTTCTCAAGAGCAGGGGTAGGGGGTCTGCTGGCATGTGGACACCAAGTGGACAGGACAGGGGGAAGAGGGGGGAAAGACATTATCGATGTCCACTAATGATGGTATTTTTAGTTTTAGGTTTTTCTGTGTAATTAAGGTTTAAAAATCAGTGAAAGGGGAAATGGACACCAGATGAAATGTGTCCACAGACCAAAATGTACTTTAAAATTTAAAGCCTCGAGAAAGTTGGGTATTAATTTTGTCTGAATTTGTGTTAAACACCAATTTTATGCTGGAATTTCCCGTCGAGGTCAGGAAAATTCCGTTAATCGGAAAAATCTGGGCAAATGTCCTGGAATTGACAGTATAATTGGCTAGGATGGGCCTTAGTATGTTCCAACAATTTTTTGGACACCCTACTTTTCAAACAAATTAAAGATGTCTATGAGGGTTGGGGAGGGGGTCCGGGCTAAAATGGACACATGTGGACAGAGAGTAGGGAAGGGGAGGAAGTCAATTTTGAAAGGAATTTCGTGGACGTCCATTTTGAATGGCCCCTATAATTTTTGTAGTCACAACAAGGTTTTAATGAAAATTCACCATACGCCATCTAGTGGCCATCGTTTTATCCCTAAATAGTGACGTCACACGGACGGAATCACGTTGCTTTTTATCTAATTCAGTGATAAAATTAGTCTCGAAGTAGTTTCCTGAAAAGTAGATAACTAATTGGATTAGAAGCTATGATGATGAAGGATACGTAATTGATAATTTATATAAACCACAATAAACTTTATATCAAGATGGTGGAGGATAAAAAAATAACCATTGTAACCAAAAATTGATAACCGTCAAGTTGAAAATTGGAAAATATTTGACAAAAAACGTATTTGGGTTTTATAGATATTTTCCCTTTAAAATATATATACTGTATATATCAAGTATGACCTGCAAATTCACGTCTTATCAATATTCCATCTACATACCCGAGTCATTTATATGCATGTATTTATATTTTAAAGATGTCATTTAAGCATTTCAAATAACTAATGAAGAATACGATACATGCATAATAAATAAGCAGTACGTTTTCGTATATTGATATTTCGTGCCAAATTAAATATTGAAAAATGCAAGCTGTATACCAAAACTATACCACTATATTTAGGACAACACATTTTTTCCCAAGCAAATATGGCCTTTGAATTCATCACAAAAAATAGAAATATAATATACACTGTGAGTCGTAAAAACGTAGAACCCAATACAAAAACTCCGTAAAAAATGCTTCGATTTAAATGAAATTTTGCACTTACATAGAACAATAGTGTAGGGAAAAAATATATTATAAAATGTGCCTAAAATGTTCTCGCCATCGGTTATACGCTGGTCGAGTTCAATCCAAGTTTTCTAAATTCGTAGTTTCGAGACTTCGATATTATTAATCTTCGATTTGTAAACATTTTCCCGGAGAACTCCCCACATTTTGTAGTCCACTGGATTCGAGTCCGGACCGTCTTGTTGAAAAATTAAAAAATCCGAGATTTGCCGCATGTCCGAAACATGTTTTTTGTTCCTACCCTATTGTTCTATGTAAATGCCAAATTTAATTTACATCGAAGCATTTTTCACGAAGTCGTGATTTTTTTTTATTGGGTTCTACTTTTTTATGACTCACAGTGTACAATTTATAGTTAAGAGTCAAAACAAGAAATATGAACCATTTCTTCGGCAGTCACCAGGTGTATGAGACAAGATACTGGCTAATGACGACTGATTAGCGACAAGCTCTCGATTCTCAACTAATCCCCTGGTGGCCACAGGTGACAAAAGACCCTTTTCTTCGGATCTTCACGATTCTCAAATCCTGTAGCGAATCCAAGCAGGATTTTCAATCTCAAGCACATCTATACACTGCATTTCATCTTGGGAATGGGTTATTATTGGTCGATAATATATGGCGAGTGTCGCTTTCAATGGGTCTGTATCGTTTGTCACGGATTAATTTCACGTCCCAAAACTTAACGTAAAAGAGAGTCAATTTTCCTCATCCCCATTTTACGTCGAGAGATAGAAAAAAAAGCAGTTTAGGGTCCCAAAAGGTTAATAGCTGATTTGTGAAAGTAGGATATCGGCTTCGTGATACTTTCAACGTGTCCATGGGAAGCAAATGATAGTGCTTACTGCTCAGAATATATTAGCGGATAAAAGCAGGTAGGGACTAAGTGCTACGGGAGAGTCACACATTCTGCAAATTTCATTCCAAATCTTCTATTACAAACTATAAAAGGTGGCACCAGAGGTGGTTGTCTCCATGGTTACTCGTGGGGATGGATGAGGAGGAAAGGTGGATGTGGACTCCCTGAAGCAAAAACCGATGGATGATTTGGTCGAAGACGAGTTAAATCAGATGGTGGAAAAAGTGGCAGAAAACCTTAAAAGCTAGCAAAATATCGGATGTGTATACAAGAGCTTTAGAAAAGGCGAGGTAAAGCCAAGGTGATATATCGACAGATGTGAAGTCTGCCATGGAAATGTTAGGTGTTTGCCACACAAATTCGAAATGTTTGCTACAGAAATATTAAAAGTGTGTCACAGAAGTACGAATCCATGTGTTCTTTCAAGCCTCAACATCAGCTTTATACAGCATTGAAGCTAGATTTTGTCAAGAATTCGTGATTCGAGATTGCTAATGTGTTTAATTTTTATTGATTGCAGTGGGGAAAGTGGTGCTGGAAAGACAGTGGAAGCTAAATTCATCATGTCTTACATCGCTAAAGTATCTGGAGGTGGTCCCAGAGTTCAGGTATAATTAGTTTGCATCAATCTTATAAATGTAGAAACTTACGATACATCCACTTAACATCATCGATACATCTTTATAAATGTAGAAACATACGATACATCATTGTAACATCATCGATACATCATTGCAACATCATTGTAACATCATCGATTCATTCGTCCTTATAAATGTAGAAACTTACGATACATCATCTTAACATCAAATAGTTGCATCCTTATAAATGTAAAATCTTACTATACATCAAATTATCATCGGTACATCATCGATACATCTTAATAAATGTATAAACTTACGATACATCATCTTAACATCATATAGATACATCCTTATAAATGTATAAACTTACGTTACATCAAATTATCATCGATTCATCCTTATAAATTTAGAAACTTACGATACACTATCAACATTCTTATCCCAAGTTTAAAAAAAATTAAACTTACATAAAATGACTTGCATCATAAAATATGTGCATATCATGCTGTATGCAAGATAAATACAAAATAAAAACTGGTTACTAATTTGCAGAAAAATTACTTAGTTGACATATAACTTTAAAACCACGACTATTAAACGTTTGAGAATTTGAAAGTTTGAATAAAAAACCCAGTTTTTTAATATGAATTTTCAAATTGTCCTAGCAGCCAGAAAAGTAGCAATTTTATCACATATATAGAAAAATAGATTCTTAAATGCATTTCAAAAGTTTCCTTTGTGCAACCTGAAACTGCTTTAGTGATGATCTATCACTGCATCACAAATTTGTCATGATTGAAAGATAAATTTTAAAGAATTTAAAGACAGTTTTTAACCATGGTGTGCCACGACAAATTTAACCTATCGCCATTTCGTGTGCCATGAATTCAAACTTTGTCATTTAACAATTACTCGTGTATTCATTATATCCGAGAAATTTCAGACATACTATATACAGCAGTTAACAGTGCATGTCAGTATCACGCGATTGTCAGATATCTTATATGTTTTCCCTTAAGATGCCAATTTTTTTTTCTCTTCAATTTTCAGCACGTAAAAGACATTATCTTGGAATCGAATCCATTGTTGGAAGCCTTTGGGAACGCCAAAACAGTCCGCAATAACAATTCCAGTCGATTCGTAAGTCCTCACCACTATTAATGTTTTAAGCCGATTACGTCTTTATTCATAAATATATTATGCAAATGCGATTGTGCCAAAATTGAAAAGCATTAATTCGAGGAAGGAAAATATTAGATCGAAAGGGGATTATTATAAGAAGACGTCTTTTTAAATTAATGTCTTCGATGCTGCTCTTTTTTACATGTTTTTTTTTTGCTTTTTTTCCCCCATCCACTAAATGATCGTCGTCCTTTGGGATAAATTGAACGACAACTTTCGCCAAATTGCGATGCTTTTTTAGACAATGTTACAATTGTTGGCTGATTGCGAATCTTTCGCAACAATTGAAAATCCGATAGATTGCATTGTTCTTTGAAGTGGTCGGCACTTTGAATATCCATCGATTTTCGTTGGTTAAAAAAACGGGCTAGAAAAAGGTAGAAAAAGCGAATATTGCTGAAGTGGATTCCGGTTATTTGAAACACCGGATAATCGGGGCTCTCCCATAAAAGGTTTGACTGAGGTCTACATAAAATAAAAAAGGCAAAAGACGATAAACTCCTATTTTCATTTACATATAAGCAGTTTTCACATTACCATTTCATCCAGTAGAAAATATTCGTCGCGGAAATTTTCAAGGAAATAATGTTTTTTAAGATATAAAATCACGAAAAGCGGTTTTCTAAGAAAACTGTGGAAAAGATTAGCCACGTTTTAAGGTACCTGATAAGGTATGCTTTCTCGGAAGAAAAAAAATCGATTACCTTATAGTCCAGAGACTTTAAATGCGAAGATGATCTCTTGACTTTCAATGAAGTTACACACTCGTGGGACAAAATCAAAATATTTTCATCCAACGCCATCTGTCGGTGAATTCATTTGTGTAGTTTGTAAACAGAAAGATTGAATGTGGAGCTTATTTAGGCAAAATGCACAAATCATATGCTAAAATTATGAAAATAAGACAACAAAAAATATTTATAATGAGAATTTTACCATTTTATATTAATGTTATTTGTATGAAATAGTTTTTAAAACGCGTATTATGAACATTATATTTCCCTTAACACGTACAGTAAAAACAAGATGAACTGCGTTGCGTAAAATTTTGGTTAAAAATACCATCATCTTTTCAGTTAAATTTGATATCGGGTTAAGCGTAACGTTATGTGAAGGTGAATTGAAAAATTTGGCAAACATTTTGGCATTCTTTTGCAGGGCAAATACGTAGAAATTCAATTCAGCAGTGGAGGTGAACCCATTGGAGGCAAAGTGTCTAACTTCTTGTTAGAAAAGGTAAGCTTAAATAAAGAAACATTGACGACCTGTTTAAACCACTTTAATTTGATAAGACGTTGACTCTCATTTCTCTTGTATTTTAAGTCTCGAGTAGTTAGCCAAAATCCAGATGAAAGGAATTTTCACATTTTCTATCAGTTGTGTGCAGGGGCAACATCCGAGATGAAACGTGAGTAAATATTTCTATTACTAAAGAAAATACCTCGTACATTTCACATGTGATGTGTACAACTGTATTACACAACAGTTTCGCAAAACCATCTCAGATGGAATTAATTTAGCCAGAAAATTGAAGAGGAACAATATCTACAGTTATTGATCGAATGTGTATCATAAGACCGCAGTTAATGAACAATTGCGTAAATTTTCTTAAATCCCAAATGAAATTTTAGTTTTTAAATTTGCTCAATTGGAGCACTATGGCATTCCCCTAAGAATTAAATGAAGAGATGTTTTCAAACATATACTATGTTATCAAAATACAATATTATTCACAATGGAATTTCCCAAGATATCACCGATTTTGCTAAGGATATACGGGATTCTTTCTTCATGTAACCTTGCGGTTTTATTCGATTTTTCAAAAGTTTGAAACAATGGGATATATTACGATATTTAAATTCAAAACTTATTTGTCATTTAGAAATGATCAATTTGAGCTATTAAAAGTGTTGATGATTGAACCAATTTGCAGTGTTAAATAGTCGAAATTCAAAAGAAATATAGAATTTCAAAGCATGAAAATAAATAGAACTTCAAAGCATGCAAATAAATAGAATTTCAAAGCATGCAAAGAAATGGAATTTCAAAATAGAACAAAACGGGAAAAAATGGAACAGTGATGAAAAATATGTTGAAAAACTAGGATTTGGCTGTCTCTTCTCTGATTTTAAAAACGAAAAAACAACTACACTTTGCTTCAAATTGAGTATAATAATTCATTAATTTAATTGTCGACTATTAGTGCTGTATTTTCGATTTTTTGATAATTTTGATTTAGTGTTAAATTAAACAAAAATTACATATGGAATCCTGGATCGTGTTATTTGGAACAGGTGCACGGTTCAGGTAAGATGACATTTTTCTCTATGGCAGGGTAATTCCCAACTAAAGGTAAGCGTAACATTGCTATCGTGGTATGTAATACATTTCTTATTCAAACAATTAAAGCCAGCTTCAGCACTTCAGGCGTTGATTTTGCACGTTGCTATTGCGAGTTTTTTCAGTAAGCATCAAGGACACACTGTATTTAGGGTATTGAAGTTAGATATATCCAACTTTTACGTAACCGAATTATGGAAATTGTGAACTTAAGCATAAAAATCGCATTTTCCCAAGACATCTCAGTATATAGGAGTTTCTTTTTGAAATATACGTTAAGCCGAAAAGGAAAAAAAAACATGCAAATAGGGTTCGTGTGTGAAATATATTCAACGAACCAAGAGTTATATCCGTTCAAACGTGAATTACGTTAGAAATTATCCTTATGCATCTCGTGCTATGAGTGATTGCCTACTCTCGGAAAAACCCTAAAGAGTGTGAACTTAGCAGAAAGTCAGATGATATGAGAGCCCTTATAGAACAAGTTGTGATCCGTGGTGAGTACGATAGATGAGAAGCCTCGTAGCACGAGTCGAAATCGCCGCTTTGCGGCGAAGCAA
>JAQGAE010006196.1:0-10389 GCA_034696685.1 Julus scandinavius
GGTGCAAATGATACCTCCTGTAGGTTTCACTGATAACCTATGAAAGTTTCATTTTGGTATCCATTAGATATAGAGTGGAAAACTTACGTTTCATTTTGATGTCCATTAGGTAGAGAGGAAACTTATCAACATTTCATTTTGGTAACCTTTAGGTATTAAATTGGATTGCACTTTTGTTACGGAGGGTCTAAAAGTAGACCAATGCACATTAGTGTGCCATTCTGCATATTACTTTACTTCACGGTAGGGGTTAATGGGGATAGGGAAATTGCAAAAAAAGTAACCCTCCCCCTCTCAACTATTCAACCATCATTAACTCTACTTTAGTAGTACACCAAACAGGGAGTGGAGAAAGGGCCTAGTCATCATTGGGTGGTATTGCACCATAGAGGTTGGGAGTCAGCATGTAGTTGGATTATTTAAGGCCTAAATTAGACCCAACATTAGGGCCTAAATTAAGCATAATAAACTAGGGCCTAATTAAAGTCCATGTATGGTTTAGGTCACCTTTAATTGGGTATCCAGACCATCCTCCCCAAATTATGTAGTTCTAAAGTTCCATTTAGAGTTGCCATAGCATCAAGCTATAGCAACAGGCATTATTAAGGGCTACATTAGATTTAATATAGTAGGGCCTAATTAAAGCTCAGGTATGGTTTAGGTTACTCCCAAAGGGGTATCCAGACCATCCTTTCCAAATTATTTAGTTCTTAAATTTAATTTGGTGTTGCCATAGCATCAAGCTATAGCAACAGTTATTTATTTTATACTTGCAGCTATAAACAAAATTATACAGGATGGTGGTATTGTTTAAATTTTCAAAAAAATCATAATTAAACTTAAAATTTACTAAATATATGCATCTAACTTGATTACCTCGTTAGAGTAACATCATTTGGCAATTATCAATTCGTAATACACATCGGCTTTTTATTTGTTTTCATAAAATGTTCAATTTTTGTACACTCAGCAAATGTTTTGCTAAAAGAGAGGTCAAACTTGCACAACTTACTACTTGCATGGAAAGGTTTCTTTATATACATATAAAACACCTTACTGAAACTTAAGATACATGTATTATTTCATTAATTTGATACCTAATATATATTTTAAATATATGACAAACAGCTTCTTTGAAAATCAAAAGCATTGGGTTGCTGATAAAATCTGATTTTATAAAGACGTTGTACCACTGTGCCCTCCTCTTCCCTCCCCCCCCCCCTTCCCCTATACTGTATACTAGAGTATCTTATAAAAAAATACATTTTCCTTGTTAGAAATGTATGTTTGTTCAATGTGCACGGCTTCTAAACTATATCAAGCTCGCCTTTTTATAAAACTCAGCATATGAAATAAATGATTTCGTTGATTTTATCTATTTACCAACATTATTTACTAGCACAATTTAACTCTAGAAGTATAAAATGTTTTCCAGAAGAAAAAAAAATTCCTGGGGCTTCATAACGATTTTTTTTGGTTAAAAAACATACCTAAAGCAACTACACCATTCCTAAATTACCTGACTGTCAAATTAAGTTTGTGGATCATGACTTAGATAGGGGAAATGGATGGCAAACAGGATCTTTGCACTTGGGGTCGAGGGTATTAATACCCACAGAAAACGGAGGGCTGAGGGTAAAAAATACCGAGAAGAATTTTAAAATCTCTAGGGCATGATAGAAGCACGTTAATGGCGTTTTAAGCGTCATTTTATTGGAAAACGTCCACGTTTACAACAAAATTGTGACCTACTCCCCCCCTCCTTCCCCCCACCCTTCCTCCCCAAACAAGCACATTTTTGGAAAAGTTACATTTTTCAGACCAGACTATCTTTATCCATTTTTTCTGTCAAACACAACTAGTTATACTACTGCAATTTTAAACAAACTTAATTTTTTATAGTAAAATCGCTATGGGAATGCAATATAATTAACTTAAAGCCATACATAATTAATGATGGTAAAAAATTGCTTGTATACAACTATTTTAACACATGTAACATGTGGCAAATTTATAAAATTCATTTGGCTGATTACATGTATCACATGTTAAATTAGTAAAATTCAGTTATGGACACATTTACATTGCTTTATCTTCATAAAAGTATTAATGGGGTTTACCTACTATGTGCTTATTTGTTCAATATGAAAGGTAAGAAGTATTTATTTTAAAATAAAATATCCGAGGTCTTCCTATTAAAAAAGAAAATTATGGAGGATAAATTTGGAAGGTAATATTTATACACTTGACAAAAGTTTGTTACTTGAATATAAAGATGAAATAATTGCATGCAGGAAGCCAGGTATGACACAGTTTAGCGGTCGGTGTTTTAAATGCTTTTCCCGTACTGAAGAGGACAGAAAATGATAATTAAATACTTAAATATAATTATTGACGAGGTTAAAAGATCTTGACATACTAAGTGGAAGTTTTGAACACGACTTCATTGCAAATAATTTCGACTTTGAAGTTGTACTGCATGCACATGGAAGGGGTAATGATGAAAATTAGGCCACCATCTTAGTAGTGACACGAGTTATAAGATGGCCGATTCTATGCTGATACATCCGCAGTATGTGTTTCTAAATGAAGTTTGACTTCATAGTGTGATGAATGTCAGTTGAAGTTAGGAAATGCGTAGTATTGCGTTTCTCTCGTAAACGAAATACTTATCAACCAGTTACCTAAGTACTTTCTGAATGGTAATCAACTCGCTGTCGTTGATAATGTCAAGTATATATCTGAGGGGTCTCTTGGAATTGCCATTTCACAAAAGGTGTTGGTGCAGCTAGCGAACCAACGCCTTTAAATAAAATTTCATTGAAACCAGTTGGATAACTTAGCATGGCATGTTTTCCAACTACTTTACAATTATGTGCCATTAATTTTGTACCCCTAATCATGCCACATTTTGGGTTGTATGGGCATAATTGCAAAGTATTTGGAAAACATGGCATGCTAAGTTATCCGACTGAAGATTCATTCAATGCATATTTCGTGAATGTGCGGAAAATGTCTGGCTACACAACTCTGGTTCGCCCTATGTTGGAATATTGCGCTCCTATTTGGAACCCTCACAGGGTGGTTCATATTCAGGATTTAGAGATGGCCCAGCGTAGGGCAGCCAGATTTGTTATGGGCGATTATCAACATTCCGCAAGTGTGACAGAAATGCTCCACTCTCTAAATTGGGACATGTTGAGGTCTACACGCGAAAAGTTATCTATGGGATTATTCAAACGTTTTAATCTTTTTTGTAATTCACATCTTGTTTCCCATATTTTAACGCCTACCGACCACTATAGGAGTAGACATAATCACTCAAAACCTTTGACGGAGTTTCGTGCCAAGACGGATGCTTACTATTGGCTCTTCTTTTTGCAGCGATTAGACGCTGGAATAGCGTTCCTGACGAAAGTGCAGATTTAGTAAAAATTTAATTTAACAATGATGTCTTAAGTCGCTACTGATAAAGGAGGTACGACCCCCCCCCCTCCTCCCCTACCATATGGCATTTGCTTGATGACTGTAGGGTGCTGAGTTGAATTGAACTGACTATGTTGAGGTAAACGTACCTTTATCGCTGAAATCGTCCAATAAGACAATTTCGTGGAGCAAGTTGGGAGGAGAGTAGTTGAGGACGGTGTGGACAGTGCGCAGTAGAGGTGACCAGGCTTCATTGGTGAAAATGATAACCACACTGGCCGATGGCAGGTCATCGTCATATATCACAGATTTGCATCTATAGAACAGAAAATGATAGATTAGTTAAGGGGCATGAAGTATAAAAACACAAATGATGAATGCGTTTTGGTAATAACATAAATTTGTTAGCACTAGGAAAAATCTTGCTTACTCAGCGGTTTTATCTCCTGTTTTCTGAATTACATCATTTCACGTTTTTTTTTAAAAATTGAAACATATTTTAACTGGCGTCGTATCATTTGTGTTTGCCGAATTACATCATTCCACTTTTTTTTTTAAATGTAAAACATTTCAACTGGCGTTTTATCGCAACTATTCCTCGTATAAATTGTTGCCCCTTCTCAAACAGTTTCTGAGATAAAACATTGGGATCCATCCAAAGTAAGCAATCCTCCGCCATCTTTGTTACTTATACAAGTATATAAATGTCAGCATACCATATTTCACTTCAAACGCTGGTGACTTGTTACTATTGTTACAGTACATTTTTATAAATTTATTGGTAATGTTGGAGTAGAAATATCACTTTTAGACACTGACAAAATGGCTGACTAATATAGTATGTACAGTACTTTGATGATTTTAGTACATCATACTGTATATGTGAGCAATGGTATAGTTGAAGTAAAAATTCCGTATATCCATAATTAGCATATGTTGGTATTTCTAAACATTTATTTAACTCTAGAAGCGGCCATGTTGGAAATATTACACATAATGCTCATGAGTGATCACTGATCAGGCAGAGAATTAAACATACCAAACTCAATTCGTTATTTGACACAATAAAATAACAATTAGTATAAACCGTGTTATCATATCATCATCATCACTGTCATTTTGTGGATGACATACCATGCCATCATTTTAATACATTAGTGTAGCAATTAAAAAAAAAACCATACATTTGGTAAATGAATGTTTCGAAAGTTAGCACGTTGATATGGACTTAGCATATCTAGCAAAACAAGTTTCAAGCTTCACCAGTTAAAAATTACCAAGCCATTTAAGGTAAATGACGTGGCAATGTGACCCCCCCTAACCAGTTTTTAAACTTTACAAGTTCCTACGGATGTGTCGCCAATGGAATTATTTGAAAAACTCGATTATAATAATATAGCGTCCATTATTGTGCTGACTTTGCTCGCGTTGGGCAATTTTCTGAATATGCACTAAAAATTGTTTGAATGCAAATCATCTGTCAAGAGTTACTAGTGGTGAATGGGGACCTGTCATTAGGCTGACGGTAACATATCGACATCAGTAAATGCGGATCAAGCTGTGCAACGTTGGCAATGATTGAGGGAAGTTTTTAGAAAAATAAAATAAAAATAGATGGTGTCATTAATTTTTTTTGTGTCAAAAATAATAAATTTGTCGTTCAATTCATCTATTTATGCACATGTGCTGTGTGGGCATACGACGCATTCAGAACAAACATGAGAATAAACATGTTTTGGTTAATATGTAACGAATGACTGTGGGAGGTGCTTGCTGTGTTGGCGGAAATGACGTAGCCTAGGTAACACCAAATTGGGACGTCTACGCAGTAACCGCACCCAAACATTCTGTTATGCCGTATTCTCAAGGCTGACGCCCACCTGGCGAAAGTCGCTCACAACTCACAAAGCACATGAACTCGCTCACTCTGGACAAAATTGCGTACCAATTCCCACTTGGCGCACCTCACGGAAGCACGAAAGATCGGCGCTCCTGCTAATGGCGTGAAGCACGTCATCGATACATGGTAAGATCCTGGCCGCCATGTTGTGCGCTTCAAAAGTGATTTGTGAATCCGGCATGGCGAGGCACATTTTCGTGACGTCATGTGAGCTTGCCTCACTACCTATTGCACATGCGTGAACGTCCACTTCCTGATTTAGCGGACGATTTCGTGTGAGTTGTGCGCGACTTTCGCCAGGTGGGAATCAGGCTTCACTGTCCGCACAAAACGCAGATCAAACAAATGACGTCAATCCGTCAAAATCTAGCAATGGCTGCACATGTTCACACTACACCTGACCATGCCGTCTCCGGACAGACGATGTGCAAAGCGCATACGCCCCCTAGGGTTCAAATGGGGTAGCATTTTAAATCCATGTGTAGGGAACGCCATGTTTTTTCATGTTCCGCAAAAACCAGAATAGTCAAGTAGAACAGAACTGCGTTCGTTGTGCGTTAAGGGCGGAGCTTAAAGACAGAAGGGGCGGCGCATCTGCTCATTAGCATTAGTTCGCATCCACGTGGCACCAACACGGATAATGAGAATAGGGCATTAAAGCCCCACACACACCAGACTCATTTTCCGAACTCACTTTTGTCCGCTCCGATGTGCGCTGTATGTTTGACATGCCAAAGAAATTTAGCAGACGATGTTATGCGCTAAGCACACAACTAGTGCACATGCGCGAACTTTAAAACAAATGTGGCGGCGCCTCTGCTCAAAAGCATTAGTGCGCATGCACGTGGCCCCAAAACACACAAAAATCCGGACAGTGAGAATGTGACATAACATGTAAAATAAATGTCAGAATATGCATAGAATTCAATCACATCGTCAATAACATTTCTCAAAAAAATTGCAGAAATTATGTGTATCAAATCTGTAAATATAGCTGCTGACTTCTGAATGAAAACTCAATTCCCATGACATTTAAACAATTCAGATCATTGCAATGAACTGCCAAAAAAGTCATCATGTTGGCACATTAATTGCATTTTTTAATATGATAAACATAATGAACAAACACATCCACCACGATGACACTAATTGTCTTCATGATTAGTTTCTTATGTTCTTATTATCCATCTCTTGAATAATAACTCGCAGCCATTAGCTTCGATGTGATTAATTTGCACATCATCATGGTGACTATATACTCATCACATAAACCATACCATAAAAGCAATAATCATATTTTCGGTTTACAAGCAGCTATCAAACCAATTATATAAAAAACACATGTTCTTTACGGGTTCGCTGACACAAAATGCAAGTAGAACTTATATATAATTCGATGTTAATTTATTTATGAATATCATGTTGGCTAACATATTCAGTGGAACACCATACTTTTTTATAGTATGATAATGACGCTATACCATTATAATACTGACCTCATTAGTGCAATTAAAGTCATAAATGCAACAATCGAAATCTTTCTTTGAGAAAGACGTTATATCCTGTGTGGGTAATTACACGATTGTAATTCTGTTATTAACATTTCTGAATAAAATGCAGAAATTGCTCCAAGAGTTCAGGGAGTAGTTTTTTTTTTTTTTTTTTTTTTTTTTTTTTTTTTTTTTTTTTTTTAAAGCATTTGCCAACGTCAGTATCAAAAACAGGTTGTGAAAACCAATTTAAGACATTTGCAGCAATTACTTTTATAAGTTACGCAATCCATTGCTGTTACACCTTTAATTACTCTTTAATAAGATCGTTTAATAGCCTGATCCAACATTAAAAGTGGTATCTTGCAACACGAATTTTTGCAAGTAGCTCCTAACGTGATTGTCGAGAAAGTGCTAAACAACAACGGTATTGCTGCAAATATTGCTAACTGAGGTTGTCAGCTATTTGCACTTGTATGCTAGATGTCAGTTGTCAGATTGATTGCCCGTTTTAAACTTGCTTGCAGGGCGACGCTGTTTATAATTCAGTGTGTATATGTATGTTTTATTTGTTTTCATGAGGGTTTCTGAGAGCATTTTCTGCATTTGGTTCCTAAAGTGTCTAGGTGTCACATATAGTATTTGACGACGCAACAAACTAGCAAGAATGACCGATTTAATGGAACATTTCAAAGTTAAGAGGTGTTCATTCCCAATATCTTTAAATTGTCACTTGCTAACCGTTCTAGACAGTCATAAAACATCGTGTGATGCAATACCCAACCATGCAAAGTCAAACAAGTTTTGCATTAAATAATACTATAAAACTTTTATGATAATGTAATGCATCGAACTAAATATGCTATTTGATTTACATACACATAAGATATAAGAACTGTTTAATGTAGGTTATCCTACATTAGACACTTTAATGTGTTTAATATAAATAAGGACGAGTGAATTCCATATGGAATTCACTCGTCCTTAATTATGTGACCAGAAAATTTGTTCGAGCATTGGAACAATTCCACGCCATTTTTCCAGATTTTTCTAATTAACAGAAATTCCTGGAACTCTTAAGTGGCATAAAGTTGGTGTTTAACACAAAGTTAAGCATAATTCGCTACTTTTTAACGGAGATTTTTCAAACTTGTTTATTCATTTTTTTAAAAATGTACCATTTCAAAGTGAAAAACGACAATCAAATTCCCTTGCTGATTTATCAAGCTATTTTAAGCAATTTTTATTTTTATTTAATCTATTTGGTGGTTGTAATCCACCGTAAGAAGCCGAATTCTGGCCGCTAGGGATGAACTTGATCAAACAGTAATCGGCTCGTCAATTACCACAAAATTACCCACAAAAAAAGGGGAACCTTTTTCATAAATTCGTAATTTTTTTGTTTTTTAATCAAAGCATATCCAATTTTGCACTAATACTTCTAGGCAACACACGTACGAAGAAAACAGCTATTTCAATTTGTACTCGGTGTCCTCCATCTTTTGCAACTCGAATTTATGAAAAAGGTTCAACTTTTTTTGTGGTCACCCTGTAAATCATTTTTGTAATGAACATAGACATGTTTGTACCATCACATGTTCTCCCGAGTCTCCATTCCTTTTATTAGTTTTTGCAATTTTTAATACTTTATTCCGTAAAAATGATCATAACTGTGTTTCCAAATTAGTTTTTATTTGGGATGTGCTTTTTGTGTTTCTGGATGTTTTCAAGAGGTTATAGTAATTGTCTTCTCGATCAAAGTTGTGCTGTGGACGTCAAAGGATGGTGGCTCACCCCACGCACGCTGTCCCCCACCGGGCCCATAATTGGCCTAATTTCCTTCAGGTTTCGAGTTGAAAAGTTCACCCTGATGTCTTTTACCTGCATTTTGTCATTGGCAAAAACTGGATTTTGCCGCCTGCTATATGTGCAGAATATTAATTTTGGTGATGCAACGGCCGTTCTCCGTTATAATTACCCCCGTTACATAATTCGATTGGGGGTCTTATTCAATGCGATTACCCCCACATCAATCACACAAATATTCCAATTCGGAAATTTTATTTTTCCTGGTTGTTGTCGGAATTAAAATGCTGGTATGGCGTATTTTATGCTGGTACCCTTCGAAGAAGTGAAACTTCTGTAGACGCGGTAGGGCAAATTATCCTGAACGTGACGGAAGTGAAACTCTTCGTTTCTACGCGCATGCGCCGCGTGTACACGTAGCATAAATCAACCAGTACACGCTTATGTATTTTATTATATACAATACACAAACACAGATTAATATTTTTTTGAATTAAAATCCATATAACCATTTTTTATTTAATTAAGAGACGTTTTCTGGAATTAAATTCTACATAACCATAAATAAATAATAATAAAAATTGTTAACACATGGAAAGCAATGCATAAAATCAACATTTCCTATTGGACAACTGCGGGATATTGATCGAATTTCAGTGCCCATTGTACGGAAGTTCCCAACAATTGGACACCTGTGGGATATTGGCCTTCATAATTCATTGCAAGGAAGCGACCTACTATAAATTCAGAAATAATTTGAATAACCAATGAGGGCACATTTTCAGTTTTATTGCAAAGTTGTTGTTTTTTCTAACAAATTGCATATTTATGGCAATTTTTTGACATGTGAGGTCTCTGGTGGATGACATGCACTCAATGCAAGTTTTACAGTTTTGAATGCCTGGTTTTGGCTTGCGTGAGTTGGCAAAAATTTTCCCGAGTCGCCAACAAGGTTTTCCAGGTAATTAGCGGCACAAGTGCGGCCCCCGTGTGGGAACCCGGCCCTGTGGCCGCCGTATATATATTCGCGAGGGCGGTTATGCATCAGATTTTCACCCCTTTCCCTGGCCGGTCCACATGCGCTATAGATGGCGGCTCTCCATATTTTCTGTACCTTATGAAGGTACCAGTGAGTTATGGGCCATTATTTAGGTTTTTTGTTTTTTTACTCGGCCTAGTTTGTATATTTTGATTGATCTTCCGTGTTCCGTTTTGTGTTTGTGCGTCGGCGTTAACGGGGTGAGGCGCAACTGTTTTTGTCCCAGATTTCAAACTGGTTTGAACGCAAAGGTGGAATGGCGGAGGAAGACAGGTGGGACAACAGGAGTGAACCGGTCCATGGCCGTTACAATTTGTAACTCAAAACGACAGCTTTTAGGCAAAAAAGTGTCAATGAAAAGGTCGAGAAGGAGGTTGCATTACCTAGGAAGTCTGTGTTTTACACTTACTTAATCCTCGTCTTGGCGTCCTGCTTGGGACATTAATATCGAAAATGATGTAATCGCTGTCACGAGGGTATTTGTCACGTCAAAAGTGAAATGCAGGAAGAGGTTTTTGAGCACGCTTTCTGTAGTTTTAACGAACTGAAACCTAATTCTAAAATAATGAACGTGATATCTACTTGGTTGTAGAAAAATGTAGGCACGTGTGGGAAGATGATTCTAAAACAGGGTCTCCAGCAGCAGCATCATGAATCTGACTCAATGTTTGTTCAAACAAATTTGCAAAAGAGGTTGCTTACCACTTTTGTTTCAGCAAACTTATGAC
>JAQGAE010006197.1:0-10388 GCA_034696685.1 Julus scandinavius
TGGTGATCTTCCATGTAAACCAGCATCATTAAGCACCCGCCTTATTGTGCTGGCACTAACTGGAGTTCCAGTAGTAAATGAAGAGTTTTTAGCAATTGTTACAGCTGATGACAGGATTTTTTTCACTTCACGAACAACTGCATGTTTTGCAATGCGAGAGAGCTTTGTTGGTCTACCAGATCGAATCAAAGTTTCAATTTTTCCAGTCTCTTTATATTTTTTAATGATTGCCAACTGTTGGTACTGGTTTATTCACTGTTTTTGCAATTTCAACAAATGTTTTTTCTTCATTTCTTAACTGTACTATCAATTTTATTAGTTCTTCACTGGTTTCTCTACTCTTCTCCATTTTGTAGCATTTTTGAAATTTTTATGATGACAGCAGCTTTTTATTCTCTTCTGCTAATTAAATATTCTTATATCAGTATCAAAGGTTGTATGTAAATTGTAAATGCTACTTCATTTTTGAGGGATAAATGTCCTTGGATGATGACTTTTGACTCATAAAAATTGATGAGTTTGTTTTAATTTGTTAATAATTAAGTCAAATAAATTTCCTTTGACCTGAAACTTTTACATGTTGTTAAGAACACTTCAATAAAGAAATGGCAAAAGACTTGTTAAGTTTCATAATGTAGTTTTTATTTTATAGCTATAAACATCTGAAAATATGGGTTGAATGAAGACTTTTGGTGCTCACAGTAGGTATAGTTGGAGATAATTCATCCGCATTTAAAGTATGAGATGAGTACCGAAAAAAATCACAAATCTTGCTTTTAAACGAAGCAAGATTTGTTATTTTTTTTCAGTAAAATATTCAATACCTCGCTTTACTGCCTAGATACGTTCCGGAAAAGTTAGCCGTAAAGCAAAAATCCATATATAACGTATCATTTCTTTCTGCATTGTGATTTTCATTTTTTTCCTTCTTAAACGAAGAGAAACCCTTGTTTGTGCAAAGAGGGGTAACTTATCACATTTTTTGGCGACTTAATTTAATTACTACAGTATTTATTTTTGGCCATATAACGAAACATTGTGGGCCGTAAATCGAAAAAGTGCCATAATTAAAAAAGGCCGTACAGCGAGGTAAAGGTGTAGTCCGTCCGTTACTTGGTAATCATTTCTTCGTTATGAATCTAGCTTAAAGAAGCAGTTGCCTGACCACATGCTCTTGTACAAATCCTTTGTATCAGTCTTGAAGTCTCAAAAACTTCAAGTTATAAATGTCATTGAGATGCAAACCAAAGGAGAAAATGCTAACTAGTCTCAACAGCTCACATGTTATGTTTATTATATTATTCGCTTACGGTGGTTACGCTTATTACTTTTGTTGACCAGTGCTAGGCACTTGCTCAGTTTTGCAAGCTGTAAATTGTTGTTCATTTCTGTTTATTGATTGCAGGCGACTTGAACTGTTGTTGGAACGAATGTGGTCATTTAGCAGGGTCCATTCAGGAGTTTCATATCCATGTCAACTTTCATGCATTTCACACTAAAGTTAAGTGCTTAGGCGGCAACGTATTAGCAAGGTCAGTAAATAATTAAGTGCTGCATAAAAATATTGATATAAAATTAATACTTTGTTTTATTCCACGATATTTGTCATGCTGGTAAAGAAGTTTTTTGGAAATCTGTAAAATGCTCTGGCATCAATTATATGTCGGTTGGCATATGAGAAAGTATAAATTCATCATGAGAATACTATAATTATTTAGTATCTTTTTTTTAAATGTAATAGCAATGTAAATCCTTTCTCTGGTGGCCATATTATGTGGCGGTCAATTAAAAAATATGCAAATTGCGTCGCATCATTCCTTCAACGTTTAAGCTATAGACCATTTGAGCCCTGAGTTTATAACCATGTAATAGCCAAAATATTTTTAACTGATGGATAAAATATTTTGTGAAAAAAATATTTTATTGGATCAACATTTTTAATCCTCAATGGAAAAGCATTAGCTTATACTGTAGCAATCAGGAGATCAGAGTTTAAAACTTGACCAAATTCGTTTTCCTGGCTGTTATTTTATTAGTTATCCACAATCAGGCTTCTATCTTTAATTTCTTTCTATTGCAATATTTTCCCTTTTTCTTTCTCTTTCTCTTTCCCTTGCACTGTTCTCCTAAACTTTCCCCGAACCAGCCAACCTTTACCATAGGATGACTGATTTGCACTTTATAATCTTTATAACTTATTCTTTCTACTTTCAGAACTGGACTGAGAAATTGCTCATTGAGTTCTGTTAATCCTAATATAATTCCAGAACTGCCTGATAAATTGCTCTGTACCTGGGAAAATTGCGGGGTAAGTTTGTTCTGCTTTACATAAGTATTGTAGATTGAAAAACGACAAAGTTGAATTTTATTTTTCTTGTTGTAGCAAGTCTTTTATAATCCTGAGATATTCTATCGTCACGTTGATCAACATGTTTATGACATTCCTGGAGAGGCTGCAAAATGCTTGTGGGAAGGTATTGTTATATAATATTTAAATTACGTTATACACGATTTTTCCTTTCGAAAACTTTTTGATATCACCGACAGTGGCTGAATGTGATGGATAAACTTTGTATAAATGGTTTACAGCAAGACTTAGCAACCACAGAAATCATTGTAAACTTTGTTTTAAAATGTTTGCAATCTCTTCATTTACTGTGAACGTGGTAACATGAATACATGTACAAAGTTGAATTTTTTCGGCCCCGAAATAAACCCCATGTTAATGTTAACTTTTCCCTTGTATAAGGTTTTCCCATAAAAGAAATAGTCTTATGTTCCCAAGAATATGATTATAATTTAATTTTATCCGCTTAATAAGTTTTTGAATCACAAACCATGTATTGATATGCCGATATAATGTGGCGATATAACTGAAAAAAACTTAGAATCTGCTAAAATTCTTAGGATTCTCCACAAAGGAATAAAAGAGGCTTTTTTCCCCGTTAACTGTGGAAGTTGTGAAATAATTGTAAATGCCCATCACTATACTGTCAAAGTACTAATGATGAAAACGAAGTGACTGGACTAAAGCAGATTGTATATAGTTTCAAAATATTAGAAGGTTAGTTTAGGTTAAGTTAGGTTAGGTTTGATCTAGTGTGAGCTTTTGTTCTTTTTTCTGCATCTTTTAGTTCTTTTAGAGCACAAAAAGGGTATAAATGACTTCTCAACTAAGAGATGCTTGATGCATTAAAATAAAATTTCATAACACGAATTAGGCGTTACTTCCATAATTGAAATGTACCAGTTTTAACCATATTACTCATACTGAACTTTCCCGTTTAATAAGTTTGACCAGTTTCAGAAGTTCTAAATATTCGGCCCCTCAACAAACTTCTTAACAGGTTTCTCTGTACACCAATACCTTGCTTTACGGCCTAGATAAGTTTCGGAAAAGTTGGCCGTAAAGCGAAAAAGCCGTATAACGAATCAATTATTTCTGCATTGTGAATTTCATTTTTTCCCTTCTTAAACGAAGTGAAACCCATATGTTGTTTTATTGTTAGTAAAATCCCACCTTGTTTGTGCAAGTTGCACACTTGCCAGTGCAAACTTAGCACATTTTTTGGCCACTTTCTTTAATTGCAGTGGGTTTTTTTTGCCGTTATAACGAAACATTGTGGGCTGTAAATCGAAAAAGCGCCATAATTAAAAAGGGCCGTTATAGCAAAAGGCCATATAGCAAGGTATAGATGTATTATTAAAATAACTATAAAAAAAATTTACACTGACTTGTGTAGCAAGCAACTTCCATTGACAATTTATAGTTATTCCTCGAAGCTGCTTGCATTCTCTGAGTGTAGGTTACTTGTATGTGTAGCTATTAACTGATACAATTTTTATTTTCAAATCAAAATACATATACGGTGTGTTATTTTAACTTCATGAGTATGTGTATTTATTCTCATTTAGTAACATACATTTTTCTGTCAGGTTGTGAAGGGCAGTTCTATTCCTGCAATAAAATGCGAGACCATTTTCGAAGCCACACCCAAGAGAAACTTATAGCATGCCATACCTGCGGTGGATTGTATTCAAACCGAACCAAATTCTTTGATCATGTGAAACGGCAGATCCCAGCAGAAGGTAATTCGTTATTTTAAGTTTCTCTTATTCAAAACACAAGATATTTGTCGTTGACTTTAAATTGTGCTGTAAAATATGCATTGTAAATACGCGTGCAGTCGAACCCACTTAATTGCACAACGACCCGAGAAGCTGGAAATGTGCAATTGACCGGTTTATGCTTAAATACAGTAATGCTGGCTTAATTTTTTGCTAAAGTTCTTCAAATGGCTAGATTAGCAATGAAAACTATGTATTGCCACTTAACATAGATGTGTTTGCCAAATATGGGCCATGAATAGCCATGTATGGACCGGATTTCGCCAATGATGGGTTATATGTGGTTAATGATGGGCCAGATTGCACCTTATACTTAGCCATGTATAGTTAGCCAAATATAATATAAGTACAGTAGAACCCTGCTAAGAAGTGAACTCAAACCTACCCAACCTAACTTAAACAACCATGATTTTGGAATTATACAGTGAGATTTTGTTCCCTCACTCCCTTTTCATCATTAGTCCTTTGACGGGATAGTTATGGAAAAATACAATTGTTTCATAATTTTCACTCTGGTCAAAGGTGGGATTTTGTAATTTCTGCTTACACTTTTCAAATCACGGTTAACTAACTTCTTTCAGTAATTAAGCTTCTCCACTTATTCCTTTGTGGAGTATAGTCTTTGGCAAATTCGAAGTATTTTTCAGTTAGATCGACATATAGGTAGATCGATACATGGATTGTGACTGGATAAATTATTAAGCGGGAGAAATTACCTTATAACTGTACTCTTGGGACCATGCGATTCAGCTTCTTATGTGGGGAAAACGTATTAAGCGGGGGATTATGGAGTCTATTTTGGGAATGCAAAAATTCGACTTAAAATGCAAGATCTCTGTCTTGGTTTTAAGTTTTAAGATTGGAATAGTGAAAATGAAGTTGCGTTAAAATTCAAAACATCGTTTCACTAAATATTTGGGTAGAGAACTTTTTTTTTTGTTTTATTTTATTTTTTGCAGACCAACAATATCAATGTTCGCACTGTTCAAAAAAACTTGCTTCTGAGCGTTTGTTACGTGACCACATGCGAAATCATAGTGAGTAATTTCACTGAAACAATTCTCATTAAACTGCTTAATACCCCTTTTTCAATCAACCTTTTTTTACCTATAGTTAACCACTATAAGTGTCCTTTCTGTGATATGACTTGCTCAAATCCCTCGAACTTAAGTAATCACATCAAATACAGGCACTCAACGGAACGACCTTTTGCATGTAATTTTTGCGAGTACAGGTATGATCTTTAAATTGCAAGTTCAGACCATAATTAGTGACGTGTTTAGTAAAATCTTATTTATTATCGTTATCAGTGGCAAAACTCAAGCTGATCTCTGCAAGCATCTAAGAACTCATCTTTCCGAACCCCAGCATAAATGTTCTTATGAAGATTGCTCATTTGCCTCTCGAAGCGAGCACACCCTTAAGTCCCATATCTTAAAGGAACACAAGGTAAGATATACAGGGTTGTTCCAAAAATTAGTACTAAAAAAATGCATGGAGTGCTACTGTATGCACACGTGTATTATCCCTCGCTTTTTCCAAAAAAATTACTCTTCAAGTATGTGAAGGGG
Source organism: Julus scandinavius (assembly GCA_034696685.1). Lineage (NCBI taxonomy): Eukaryota > Metazoa > Arthropoda > Diplopoda > Julida > Julidae > Julus > Julus scandinavius. The sequence continues at coordinate 5,700 of JAQGAE010006197.1, forward strand.
GAACTATTACATATTACCAGTGATTTGCGGCGTAATATACTTTATATTACGCATATCATTTCAACATTCAATCTGTAACACTTTAACTTATTGACCACCTAAAAGGCATCTTTATTTTTTAATTTTTTTAAAATGACTTTAAAAGTCTTTAAAGGCGGGTGGGTACGACGATAATACACATGTACATGTATTAATGCAGAGATATGGAGTACTGCATGCAATTCTTTAATGTATTTCCATTAAATTGAGAACTTCCAAAGTTAAGGAATTTCTTTACTTTCCTGTCATGCAATTCGAATACCATTTCTTAAAAAAAAATGAAAATAAAACGGGAATTGTCAAATCTAGTCGTTGACTACATTTTTCTGTGTGTGAAAGATATTGTTATACGTTGTAATCTGTGCATTATATGATGTTTTTTTATAATAACTTATAATTACTTCTTATTTAATGTAATTAATTACAATTCCATCTGAAGTAGTTTATTAGAGACGATATTTATCACATTCTGGATAGAACTGGCTTTGCTCTATGGTTGATGGTGATACATTACGAGTGGTGCTTTTAAAGTAAAGTCCGTTCTATTGGATACCTACAATGTAGACATGTTTAATCACAGTCATTAGAAATTACATTTTTCCGTAAAATGTCACTGATATTTCTACGTGTGTTTACTGGATGGCACGCCATTTTTTTTATTCTGGTCGGTGTTATAAATTACAGATCATGGACGATTTTCATTATTTTCTATTTTCACTTCCACCAAATTAGCTGCATGACGGCGCTGTGGGCTGACAGCCATCTCGTTATGAACATTGTTCGGCCTTCTTGAAATAAATGCTATACAGTTACTTAAACTCAAATTTTATGCCAGATCAGAACAGAAAAAAATCACAGTTGTTGGGATTTTCTTTCTCTACACTCATTGTAGTACAAACGACACTGAATGTGGAAAAATGTGAGGCAGCAGCTACTTGCAAAATCATATGACTCATATGCGCACTTTTGTTTCCTGTCTCATTCTGTGAAATTTTTAAAACGGACCTTGCTTTAAAAACGCAACCCTTACTTTCTAGCTTACAATTAATGTATATTACCAAGTTAAATTTTCGGCAAAATAACGGTATTGCTACCTTTTTTGACCAGCTGAATCACTCTTTCTTAAACCAAAGTTTACTTTATCGGTTATTAATTACAGAAAGCCAAAGTGTCCCGTTACTGCTGCCATATGTGTGAAAAAACATTTGCTAGAGGGACGTACCTGACCCGACATTTATTTATCAAGCACAAGTTCAGATGGCCCTCAGGTCATAGTCGATTTAGGTAAGCATAGCAAATCTGGTGATGGCATCAAGCACTAAGTGCAAAAAGTGCCATAATTAAAAAAGGACATATAGTGAGGCGTAGGTGTGGTCACAATCGTCTTGAAGTTCTTTTAACATTTCTTAAACTTACAATATTAAAAATATAAGTTTTAGGGAGTTTAGTAGAAAGCTGTTAAGTCTTTCAAAAGACCAGAATATCGATAGCTTCCTAAACTTAACGTTTAGGAAATTCTCTTAAATAATTACTGTAGTTATTCAAGGGAACCGTAGATTTAAAACTTATTAAGCGGGGATAGTTTAGCAAAAGTAATAAAGTTATAACTGGTACATTGAATTTATGGAAATAACACCTAATTCGTGTTATGAATGCTTTCTTTTAATATTACCTCAAGTATCTCTCAGTTAAGAAGCTATTGTTGCCTTTTGAGTTCTAGGACAATTTTGCAAAATAACAAAAGCTCAAACTAGCTCAAACCTACTTAACCTAAACTAATCCCCTATGATTTTGAAATTAGATGTGCTTTTGTCTAGTCACTCCATTCTCATCATAAGTCCTTTGACTATATAGCTATGGGCATTTGCAATTAATCCAATGGGTTTTTTTTCTGGACTGCAAAAATTCGACTTAATTCTTAAGCGGTTTCTACTGTATGTCATTTAATGGAGAAATTTGTAGAACCCTCTATAGCACAAAGCATGTGCCAGGCCGGATACTTTAGCACAATTGGTGATTAATTTTAAATCTAAGGAGAAGTGATAAGAAGAAGAATAACGTCAAACTATTTGCTATTAGGTACAAGCAGAATGCTGACGGAACTCATCAACTACAGACAATACGCTATGAGAGCATTGAACTGACTCGAGAGTTGATAGATCTTGTGCCACATACAGAGAATGCTGCTGGTAAGGTCACCGATGACAGCATGTCTCTCGAAGAGGACGAAGAACCTTTAATTCATCTGCAGCAAGTTGGCGAGAAATGTGAGTGCAATGTAAATGATACAAACAGTAACGTTTTGCCAGCATCGCTTAATGAAGCCCACATGCACAAGACATTAAGCTCACAGAAGGTTAATGCTAATGGTGAGAGCAACACCGAAAATACTATTTCTCCTATGTCGTCAACTCCGATGAACTTAAGTGTAACATCATGTGACCTTGGACTCAATAATGTGTTGGTGGAATCTGCGAAGGAGTCGTGTAAAGCTGTAGTGGCCACATTTACTGGTCTTGATGGTCTTGCTCGACAAGTCAGTATTTCTGTTGTAGAGGGATTGAATGTGACTTTGTTTTAGATTGTAAAAACTATGAGTTAACCTGAAAACCTATCGCAAATAACAATTTTAAGTTGATTTTATACTTGATAAATTAACATATCCTTTCGCATAGAATTTGGCTGAACCATCCAAATTACTAGAACAAAAATTGAATATACACGTCTTTGTCGTTTAAATTTAGGTTTTTTAAAATGTTTTTTATTTTTAATAAAAAGGAGGTTAAATGTATTTACCCCTTGTTACAGGATTTAGTTATGAAGGCATATATTTTATGGTTTTATCATGGATAGTTGCATAATCATAGTTGAACGCAATACATTTATATGTCCACACACAAATTTATGACAGGAATTTATAAAAAAAGTGCTATATTAATAAGTAATATTTTTGCATAAATCCTCTTTACTTAATAGTTAAACAGACCAAAGACAGTAAATTTATATTGAATATTCACTAAAACGTTCACATACAGGGTGGCCACAAGAAAAGGGGAACCATTTTCATAAATTCATAACGTTTTTGTTTTTTAATGAAAGTAAACCCAATTTTGCATAAATATTGGCAGCAAACATACTAACATTACGCATATTTCAATTTGTACTTAGTATCCTATATCCGCTGCAACACATGCCCGAAGCGGAGGCGCTTACGCTATTGGGCGATTAATGAGCTAGTCTATTACTGTTTGATCAAGTTCATCCCAAGAGGCCAGAATTCGGCGTCTTAACTCTCGGGCAGTTCCTGTAGGGTAGGATTCCGGTAGGTGTGTTCTACCGGGCGAGTCTCCGGGTGTTTGTCAACACTCGGAGGTTCGGTGACTGGCGGGACTTGGGATCCTCCTGTAGCAGCAGTCTGCGAAGGTCCCTTTGGCCCACCGTTTCTAGTGGTCATTCGGTAAGTATCCATTATAGGTGCCGAATGATCAAATAGGCTAAAACCAAAATTTAACAGATTTGTGTATTTCCCGAGGGTTGGTTGGACAACTAATGGAGTTTGCGAACTCCCGTGTGTTCAACTGACAAACTGCACTTACGACGATCGGTGGGATGCAGCGATAGACAAGACTAAGTCCCGTTTCGTTCCTAAAGAGAACTCTCTTGCGTGTAAGTTATTTTAGTGAGATAGTTTTGGCTATGGACATAGCCAATTGAGTTCAAACATTTTAGTTTTAAAGAATAAGTTCTTTATTTCCAAGTTTTGTAACAATACACAGCCATACAGGTATTCAGCTACTGTATAGCTCTGGAGTCTCAGACTGACTGAAGTTCCTTGAGGTCCCTTGGGATTAGCACCATCTGTACATCTGGGTGACCAGCATTGTCAGAACAAAAATTAATGCCTTATTGTCACTACCTGGACTTTTGTCCGTTTTGGGGACGTGCGCATGCGCACTAATGTTTTTCAGCAGAAGCCACGCCCTGGTTTTTTAAAGCTCCGCCTTTCATGAAGAACTCACTGAGTCAGATCGACTTGACTTTTTGGTGTGCAGTAAATAAAACAAAGATGGCGGCCCTCCATGTGGTTAAAATGGTTCCCAATTTGTACCATATTTTCTGGACTGACGTCATTTGTCCGTTTTGCATTTTCGTCTGGCTAGTGAGAAAACAGCATAACCCATTTCCTTTTAATTGATTTTGGCTGCCATTTCCAGATGTCTAATGCTTGACCTCAGACGTTCTGTCGTAACTCTTTGACATCATGAATCTTATGTTCAGTACACTTTTTGCACCAAATTCCCCCAAATATATGATAATTTCGAACTTGTTTCTGTTCTATCAAGATGGTGCAACAAAATTCACCAAAGTTACCATGCTTTGGTTATAATACACAGTGTGTAAAAGGTATCATGCGCTTAAGGTGGGGTTAAACCCAAATCCAAGACATACCTGCCATGTATATTATTATTAACCACAGATTTGCGCAAAGTAATAAACATATGAGGAATGTCCAAAAATAATTTACACAGTGCATTTATTCATGCACTGCTTATCCAATCGAAAAACGGAAATATGCGAGAAACTAATTTCAGAGGATGACCTTTTCACGGTTTCTTAGGCCAGGTCATCCTAAGGTCGTGTAGCACTACA
>JAQGAE010006198.1:0-10387 GCA_034696685.1 Julus scandinavius
GCGATCGCTCAAGAGGCGGTCTGGATGAAAGGAAATTTGCGACACATGTTTCGAAAAGCATGCTGGAAACTTTGTTTCAGTGTGTTTTTTGTGTATGTTTTGCGTGTTTTGTGTTTCGACCTTTATTTTAAGGTCAGTATGCAACAGAGGAAACTTACAAGAAACACGGAAACAGTTTTCAGCATGTTTTTTCAGGTCGGTATGCACCAAAGGAAACATACACATGAAACACTGAGCAATAATTCCAGCATGTTTTCCGGAACGTGTATTTTTTTCTTTTGATCCAGACCGCCTCCTGAGCGATTGCCAGGAAACATCTAAATGTGTCAGAAAATGACCGTTTTTTGACACATGTTTCACACACATGTGATCACGTGCGGGGAGTTATGTGCATGCACAAGATCGGAAGTTCTTTAAAATTCTGACTTTAGCCACGCCTCATATAAAAAAGTGCATAAATTCATGACTTTCTTGATCGTTTTTTTTGGAATTCTGTGACTCCAACTTAATGACAATTGAAAGAAAGTACGCGAAAATGCAAAAAAAAAGAACTATTTACGACTTGTTATGCTACCAAACGTACCTACGTAAAATCTGAGTGTCAAATTTAAAAAAAAATCTCGGACATACATATTGGCGAGGATAAGCTACATACTACGTAAGTACTTCTCACGTACATTGCATGAAACGTATTCAAAATTGTTTGTGGGACATAAAACGATTAAAACATTTTAAGTGAAACACTGCTGGAACAAATTTAACACCATTAACAGAAGGATAATCTTTTCTGGTGTATAACATATTTATCGCTACTCATACAGTAAACTACGTTTATTTAAATACTATTTATTAAAACTTATTCAAATTTTAGTTGTTTTAACTTAGCATTCTATCCAATTTGTAATAAAACCTACTGTGCATAATATAAATTAAGTTCCCTAAACGATACTATATTAGAATTCGCCATACTCATAGTCGGTATATATACTCTAAATCGCCATTTCTTTCTAATATTGGAGTTTTTAGGGATACTGTGGCATGAAATCATGGAATTGACGTTCCTAAAGTTGTTTTTACAACATGGAACACAACAATTCCACGTCATGATGCTACAAAACCCTTTTAAAAAACGAAAAAACACGTGTGTGACACGTTTTTGGCCTGTCCCCCAGCAAAATGCTTAAAACTATCACAGAGGGCGCTACACGTAATGTAGACTCGTCTAATAGTTTTTCTGTATTTGATTATATTTTTTGGTAATTTTGTAATAAAAGTGAAGATTGGAAGGAGCACTGTCGCGGTCGATTTTTAGAGGCATTTACATAAATAGAAAAAAAAATGGAAAACCGTGAAATGAACGCATGGTATAGGCGACCCGGGAATCTAACCCAGTTCCCCCGAATAAAAAAAAAAGGTCGATAGCGTTATCACTACGGCACTACCCCTCTTAGCTAGGTCACATTTGTACATACACTAAACCAAAACGTCATTTGTAACTTAGTTATAATGAATTTTAAAATTTATCTTACCGCATAATCTTCATTTTCCAATGCGTTTGTCAAAAAACTAACATACTTTCCACGTGGAGATTCCTCAAAGCTCATGATTTCCGAAATAAGGTTAATTCTTAATCGAGAATAACCGTCTTTTGCACGACGATTACTGGGATTATTCCTGCCATATGGTAAAATGGCATCGTCAATCGGTTTCTCTGCAACTGTGCTACTTGAATCAAACGACAACCGACGTGAGCACATTTCAACTTTCTCTCTTCTTCAGAAACTAGCTGACTTGCTCTTTTTAGAGAGCAGCAATGGCGAAAATGAGCGAGAGCAAGGGTTTACAAGGACTTGGATGATGAGTCACCTGGTCCTACTGTCCATGATGTGCTCTACTTTCATGTACTTTACTCTTTTGGGTCCTTTGGGGTTTAACTGCGACAAATGAAATTCAATCCGTTTTAATCCTTCTTAACGGTTTTTTGTTTTTCAATAGAAGACACCATGGCCTTTAGCATGAAAGATAAGGGACATGGTTATCTTAAATCGAAGTGGTCATCAGATAATTGAGATCTGATAAAGTTTTGTCAGAATCCGTGCTTTGAAATCTCGGAGAGTTATAAAGACGGGATGACGAGAATTAGATTTCGTATTTCTGATTTCCATCTGATTGAAATAAGCACAGCATATAACATATTCTGAGAAGATTTTTTTAAATGCAAAAAAATTTTAATATAAAAAAGTAACAATTTCACGAGATATTATGAGAATTAAGCTTTTCCTCATTTTCCTGTTGGGAATTTTAAATTCTGAAGATGCATTATGTACATTATTAATGTCTCGGAGCTGCTCTACTTTTAAGAATATTATATTGGAAAATGCATACGGTTTAATAAGACTTTAAACAAAAACTAGTTACAGATGATTTGTTATATTTCATAAAATACCAATAGGTAAAAAAAACTGCGTAAATCTAAGCTTATATTTTGCAATTCACAATTTTAAAACTGACAAACTTTACTAATTTTTTAAAAAACATTCCATAATTGCAACAATTACACAGATGTCGTACATACGGATGACCAATCAATGGATTTTCATAATTTCATGTTTTGGTACAGTTTTGAGAAAGTCTATAGAGAATAAACTCATGCCAATGATAAATATTAGTCAAAATACAATAAGTATGCAAGTATAAAAACGTCCCCTTAAATTTAAAAACAAATTTCCTTTAAAATATTCCAATTTCAATAGTTGGTCAAAGCACGCATAAAATATCATAATAAAATCACCTCAATTTTAAAATTATCTTTAAGTGGTCTAGTTAAAACGACATTTTCCAGTCCATATCCACAATTTACTGTTGCGGGGTACACTGTTCCAATCAAGCTCATCTTTCCAAAGAGGTTTAGCTGCTGCAGCGTCTGCTTTAACTGCATCCTTATTATAAAAAAACCAGAAATAAAACACAAAATCAGTTTTCACAGAAAACGAAAATATTTATATACAAGTACATGTATTAAAACTCAAACACATATTAACCGCATTGTCATTTATCAGCCTAGACATTAAGGGAAACCAGTCAAATTCGACATCTTTTGGATCAACCTGTTTGATGCATTCCATTAATTGTGTGACCACTGCTTGTCGCACACGTATACTTCCATCCCTGCCTAATGTACAATAAAGGCTATAGAGTACAGAAAATAAAATAATGAGAAAACTATAAAGTGCTTTTAATACTATAGAAAAAATTAAATACTTTTTTAGTTCAACTGATCGAAACCCAGTAGTAGATTTATAGCAAATGGCTATCAAATGAACTGCAGCTACACGAGCAGTTTCCAAAGGATCTGCGAATTAAAGAAAATAATTATTGATAAATTAGCACCATATTTCCAAGAATTTTACCATGATAGCTTACGGTCACACAATCTTCGAATTATAGGCGAAAAGAATGCGTCGATTTTATTCGGAGGTACTACACCTGCAATCTTTTTCAAAGATTTCAAAGCTTCATCCCAAACTGTAACATTTTCGTCTTTCACAAGTTTATCTAACAATGGCTGAAAATTAAAAAAACATTTTATTCGTCTATGCATTGATAATTTAAATATTAAATGCCAATTATAAACTAACCAATAAGCAATCGGAGTGTAGAGGACCACCCACAAACTCAATCAAATTCCCCAAATTTCGACTCAAAGCGGGCCGTACTCTAGGTATATCGTAAGTCTGATCTACAAAAAAATACGTAAAAATGCAAAATAAAGTGTTTATCACTGTATTTTTTTTTTTTTTAATATAGTCAAAATGATGGCGAGTAGAGGATACCTAATACAGGAACAAGTCTCTCTCTTACATGTGCGTGGCTTAAATGTTCAGCAACAGATAACACACCTTTCCTGGTGTCAAGTAGCCTCTAAAATCATTAATAAATAGGATCGTGTAATCTAAGAAAATTGATGACAATGACTGAAATATAATTTACAGACACTGAGAAAAATAAACTGAAAAACAGTTCAACTTAGTAAAAATCTACGAAGAAAATGTGGTATTTGATAATTTGCAAAAAAAAATCTTTACCGCAATATTTGGAAATTCAATATCCATTTATTAGAGGTAATGAATAAACTTCTGAAATCTATTAGTCTGTAGGTCCACTGGATATTCTTGGAACACGAAATTCACCGTCCGCCTTCTTAAAATGACTGTTCCTGGATATAATTTTATTATCAACAAAAATATTACTATTAGCAATCATCCAAAATACTGTCACGACATAGTATTGGAAATATTAAGTAGCGATGCATGACAGTTTTTTTGGAATGCGAATATGCAAATAAATTTGTCATTTGGTGCATTTTGCCCTATGGAATCCATTTATAGCCCTCATCTTCATCGCCTGACCTTGCCAATCATCAAATTAGTCTAGTTGTTTTATGAATTTCCTCATATACCTCCCTTTAAAGTGAACCCCAAAACGCCCTAAATGGGGCGGATGCTTATAATTAAGTGTCTATTGTTGGAACCAAACCAGGATGACTAGACCAGGTTATTTCTTGAAATTCCTGAAAAATAAAACATGGCGATATTTCCTTAAAAGCTTGGCTACAGCGATAATGTTTTATTATGCGTTATAATATTATGGTGTGTAAAATATTACACGTATTGGGTGGGTACACTAAAGCATCCAGTGAAAATTATAAAAAATATTTATAAGCTGTTGCTGACTGTTTCACAATTTACGAGTATACTCACCAAATTTTGTGATTGTATTCACTGTGATAGTAGAGGAAGGTTAGATCTGTTGAAAAAAACAATTAAAGTTTACAATATGAAATTTCAAAGAAAATGCGTAGTTATTCTTGATCCATTTGTTATTCTTCTTCTTACTAGTTTGGAAAATATAAAATAATGTAGGACTTCAATTAATATAAACAACTTAAACACCTTAAGTTCAATATTTAAATGCCTCGAATTGTGAAATAGCTTTGGGTTGTGATGCAGTTTTTCCCTCTGACCAATGATATTATAAACTAGCCCAAAGCAATTAATACATTTATAACATTCTTTTTAAAAACGAATTTTGTACCTTTCTTATGACTTGTGAAATGTTTTGAATTTGCGCGGGAAATGCATACCAAAATATTCATGCGAATTGATTATTTTCTAATTTAGTATTTACGTAGCGTACACAAATGTACTGCTCACAAAAATTAACCTGGAGAGTTCTAAGCTTTTAAGAATTACAATTATTAGTTATTCTTGTTCTAAATGTTGTTAGCTTCACTTGTATTTTGTTACTTCAGCCCTTGATTAATACTGTAATACAATTTAATGCAATTGCAGATCTCATGTCAAACTGCATGAACAAGGTTTAAAATTGTCAAGATAAACCATTAGTTTATCATTAATTTTTATCAAAATAATACAAACAAATAAATTTTCAAAGTAATTTTTGGCATTAATTTATTTCAGGAAGAATTCAGTACAACATTTTCATTTTACAAACAATAGCCGGGTAAAAGAGGTTTGGGCGTATTTTATTAAAATTCTTGATTTCTGTCTGAATTTCAATGAGAACATGAGAGAAGGACCCCTTAATGTCATGATTAATATTTAACATTTTCTTTAACAATGATGTTGTGTAATGTGGTCAAAAACAAACAGCCAGCTAAATAAATTTGAACATGAAATTTTATGAAAATTCATAAAAATGTTATCATATATATATGTATGACATTTTCTGAAATTCCATGAAAATTTTATCATATGTGACATTTTCTGAAATTTCATTAAAATTTTATCATATATGACATCTTCTGAAATTTCATGAAAATGTTATCATATTTTGACTTGAATTGGTAGAGCCATCAGAAATCATGGTGAAAAAAGATTTTTCAATTGTCTGATATTGAAGTTGTTTATTTTATTACCAGAAACATATACTAGGTACAGCATGCCTTTTCATTTCAACAATGCCAACCCTGTAAACGTCCTATAAATGGAAATTTGGGAGAAATTTCCATAAATTAGGTCGTAAAATCCCGATATAGTATATCTATATAAAGGAAGGGCGGTCACCCTTGCTGAGGCTAAAGGACAAACTAATTAAAAAAACACCATTTCTTGGACACCACGAGGTCTTAGTAAAATTAAGCCTCAAATTTCTAGGTGCCTGCATCTGTTCAACAGATACACCAGAAACCACAATTGAAGACAGCTTTAATTAAATTAAGCCTCACATTTCTAGGTGCATCAACCTATTAAACGGATGTCAGAATCAGAATAACCAGACAAGGGGGTACTCAAACGAACTTTTCACTTGGGCAGTTGGGTTATCTGCATTTGGTCAACATATGGTGCACATGCACAAGCAGCTCTACCAAAGTCCACAAGTTGAGTGTCTTTTGTAAGCGTGCACAGACATGTCAAGAACCTCCTTTGTTTACCAGCACTTCTACAAGCCCCATTGCAGTAGGTCCAGTCAATTAGAAGGGTTAATTTTAAAAACTGGGTCAACACATGCACAATGGCCCCAATTAACTGATTAAACTTCAGACATGTGCGAAATGTTGGGGTCTGTTTGAGTTTCCCTTTATGAAAGCAAATGTCCAACGCACTTGTGAAATGTGTTGAATTCCTTCATGTAGCCTTCATTAGACTTGGATCCAAAAGCCCAATTGCCATAATTTAAAATCGGTACAATAAAATAAAATTTGGTATATAATTAATGTATATGTAGATTTAACAACAATCATCTTTTTCAACCAAAAATAAAATTTGACAAGAATCCTCCATGTTGTTTGGTTATTAATTGTATTGCCATCAACACACGGATCCAGCATTTCAATCCTTCCCAGATAAAATAAATATCCCTGCCATGTTCTGCTGTTTCCAGCCCGCCAGAAACACTGCAACGACATCAACTGTGTGTATTGTAAATGACATCGTCATGACATTGTAAAACAATCAGAAAAAACAAAACTATGGTAAAAACAACAAGCAAGACTGCTTCTGTGAAAGCCTCAACATTCTTGATGTAAAAACAACAACGGGTTTCTGGATCATAAAACAGAGGACCTAGGTCCAGCATATGAGGGTGGCAATTGAGCGTTGAACCTTTCCCTGGCTTGGGCCTGCTGGAGGGAACTCTGGTACCTGTCAAGACAAACCTTGCGCTTCAGGTTGGACTCGACGGCGATATCCACCACATTGGTCCCTAAGAAAAAATCAACTGCCACCACGTTGGCCTCGTTCCACCAAAGGTCACGGCACCATTCGGTCACATTGCTATTTACATCCTCTGCCGCAATCCGTAGGCTGGAGTTGGTGAAGAGCACGTCGGATGTCGTGGGAGTGAACTCAACCATAGCTGACCAGATGTCAGTGCGCCCACTGTCCATATACCCCTGCATATAATCCCTCAAGTAAGTCAAATCCATAGTATTGGCCCAAATTTGTGGAATGCCTCGCCAAAGGTTCACTCCGTTCTCCAGAGCAGCGTCTCCGTAGGCTACTATAACCCTCTTGCCTGATCGCCACATTGTGTCCAATGTAACATCATAGCCCACGGACGGGCTAAGCATGTACTCACCCAGTTCCTGGGTCAAGTACTGAATTAGCTCAAGATGGCGTTCGATACGGTTGGTAAAGCCAACGGGAAACTGGTGGATATCCAACAGCAAGATCTCCTGCGTGGAATTCAAGAATCTCTTGAACATGTCCACGGCCGTGGCTAAGGGACGTACGCGGACAAAGCTGTGGTTGATCCAGAATTTTTCTGGGGTCTCGCTATAGTAGGCAATCCGGAGGTCGAAACTGCGGATGCCGTACATCATCTGCTCCCAGAAACTCTCTTCTTGGGTGATGGTCCAACGCATAAAGATGTTGTCCGACTCCGTGCCGTTGTAATAGGCGTAGCTGCCGGCGTCGTGGGTCCCTGGGATCATGAGTTCCCGGAACATGAGTGGGGCGATGTCTTCCCGGGTCTCCCACATCCAGTCCGGCTGAGTCTTCACGCAGTCCACCGCGATCGTACTGCCTGTCCTCACGTAGCCAATCCAGTAACCCAGACACTGTTTTTGAAGGGGCATGTCGTCCATTGGTAGTCGTGGGAACATAACCGAAGTTCTGTAGAAGCCCCCGGGAACATCAGTCGCCATCACCCGCTCAAGCGGATCGATGGGATTGTTGGTTGGATCGTGGTCGAACAATCCTACCTAAATGAGAGATAAGGACCATTTATTAGTTTGTTTGCACTCCAAAAAGCATTACTAATGTCGAGTCTGCCTAAATAGACTTCTGGATTTCCCATATTGATTTGATATGCTGAAAAAATACTTGTTACATATTCTGTTGTAAACATGATGTTGGACCACCTTCTAGTTTCTTCTATATACAGGCTAGGCCACAAAAAAAGTCGAACCGTTTTTATAAATTCGTAACATTTTTGTTTTTAATCAAAGTAAATCCAATTTTGCACAAATATAGGCAAAACACGTATACGAATAAAACAGCTATTTCAATTTGTACTCAAAGTGTCCTCCATCCGCAACACATTCGGCGACTGACGAGTCGATTACTGTTTGATCAAGTTCATCACAAGCAGCCAGAATTCGGCGTCTTAACTCTTTGACATCACGAATCTTTGTTTGGTACACTTTTTGAACGAAATTCCTCCTGATTTACGGTGTTTTTGAATTTGTTTGTGTTCCAGCAAGATGGTGGACCAGCACACACCGCTCGAGAAACTGTTCAACTTCTTCACTTCAGATTTTATGCCATCTGCCCTTTGGCCACCTAATAGCCCTGATTTGAACCCCGTTGATTATTCCATCTGGGGGAATTTGGTGCAAAAAGTGTACCGAACAAAGATTCGTGATGTCAAAGAGTTAAGACGCCGAATTCTGACCACTTGGGATGAACTTGATCCAACAGTAATCGACTTGTCAATTGCCCAATGGCGCAATCACCTCCGAGCATGTAATGCTGCTGATGGAGGGCACTTTGAGTACAAATTGAAATTCTAGCTGTTTTGTTCGTACGTTTGTTGCCCATATTTGTGCAAAATTGGATTTACTTTGATTAAAAAACAAAAAAGCTACGTATTTATGAAAAAGATTATTCTTTTTTTGTGGCCACCCTGTATATCCTTACCTCTAACATCTCTAAAAACAACTTGACGATATTCTTGGCGAGTCCATGGATGCTGTCCAAAACTTGTTCGAGTCCATTAAAAGACGGATTGCGGCTGTATTTAAGGCGTAAAGGTGATCCAATATCACATTTAAAAAACATGTATATGTAAACCAAGTATTTCCATCATTGTATACCAAACCTGCCCCTATAATGTCACTCGCAATGGAATAAAATCTCACGGGGGTGTTTGAGTAGATGCTAGAGAACTAAGTATAGAAAACACGTGGAGTGACTTAACAAGTGTAATAATGGCCGGTTATCCCTTTTCTTTGATTTCTCTTTAGAGAAAACACGGAAAAGCAATTTACATGTGGAGATAAATTATTCATTAAGACAAGAAACTTTTAGGCTGATTTGTATATCAGCCTATACAGATATCGTAAATAAATGCATCACGATGCACATGTAATTTAGGCAGTTTATTGCACAAGTCATTAATGCAGAATTCAACTTTAAAATAAAATAAGAAAATAAGCATGACATTTAGATAAGTGTGTATTCTGTATTTTTTTTGGTCGTGATGGACTTGTTTTTAATTATCCGGTTCTGAGACCTAAGAATAATGCACGTATATATATACAAAAATAGCACAAATTTAAATGCTCAGTTACCATGCACTCACAATGCAAATAGATAGGAAGACAGAAATTCCAATATACTAGCAATGTGAAAAGTATCCCATGTAGGCTTTCAATAATATTCTTGTATAGTTTCAAAATTTGGCAATAGCATAATGTGAAATTTTGCTACTCACCCAATCCCCACTTTGTACAACATCATTATACCAATTCAACTCAAACTGTCTTTGAATGACTTCTCCAGTTGTCGATGATGCCAGTGAAGAAATTGTAACAAATACACGCATCCCTGTGGCCTTTATAACAGTTCCTGGTGGACATCCTAAAAAAATTCCAGAATTAAATTTGAATGTTCCATGCAAGACGAGAATTTCTAGAGCAGATCTCAATGTAGCACGTGCAAATGCGCGTGCTGCTGTTCTAAAGCTGTATTTCTCGAGTTTGTATCGCTAGTGAGCCCTAGCCTCTCTGATAGCAGCTCGCAAAATACGAGCCATGTTCGAATTTTGAGAGCAGCTGTCGAGAGCTATGCCAAAAATGTAGCATACTTCCACATTATGAAAACCCATTCAGGAGATGTTTTTAGGGTTTTTAATGTTTAAGTTT
>JAQGAE010006199.1:0-10386 GCA_034696685.1 Julus scandinavius
GTCGAAGTCGTCTGCTAGTGACGTCAAAATAACATAGCATAACATAAGAAAAACGTTCAAATGTGTAGGGGCCTTAACATAAATGTTATGCACAATAACAAGTAGAGGCGCTGGGTGTCTTCAGGGTTGGACTTGCACTTTGTCAGCTTCAACACAAATGGAAAAAAAAGTAATTACGCCCGTACAACACGAAAATACTTTCGGTGAAATAACGACGCAAAAGCTCGACATTTAGGAAAGTTTCGTTTTAGATTCGATTTCTTGTCCATGCTACATCTATATGGAAATCCATGCATGATGTTGCATGGAAAACGCTATTTGCATCATTGTATTATATTTAAGCTACTCGCGTACGCACTTGAAGCAGTATAGTTTAATTAGATTGAGCCGTTCTCACGTTGCTATGGTGTCAAATTGCCACCCTTTTTAGACCACCAGAATACGATCGTAAACATGGCCAAATCTGGTTCATTTAACTGATCCCATACATGTAGGGGTTGACATGTAAGATTCGTTATGGTTGTTGCTGTAAAATAATGCCACTCCATATATGGTGTGATGGAAGAAGTGAAATCGTGCAAGAAAAACAAGAAATATGACAGCTTTTTCCATTTGGAGGGAAATTAAGCTTGTCATGTGTCACGGGAATTGCAACGCAATTTTATTAGTAAAAGCAACGGGTAATACCAATAAATAAAACTGAAGAATATTTTTGAAAGTAAAAGTAATACATAGTATGTACTGTGCATACTGCAGAAGCATCTTGGCATGAATCAAAGCTTGGGGTAAAAAGTATTAGGTCAATGTTTACATTGTAGTAAGCGGACCGTATGTCCGTCATAAAAGTTGCCAGTGCATTTGAGAAATGAGAAAATATATTATACATTATTTGTATATAAAAAATGTGAAATGTTCACGCAGAGGGTACTAAGGAATTTGAACATTTGTCATTTCATACATTGTATATAGTCAAATTTTACTCAACTATATGTAGATGAAATGATTCGTAGTGGGAATAGCGTTTAGCTATATATATATTTGAATTATTATCACTATTCTATATATAGAGAGTAGTGGTATTCAAACGTAAATAAACATATTTTCATTTCTAAAAGTGTGACCTGGGGTGCAATTTTTGTACTGGGGTTCAGCAGAAAAAAATCCGTTTGCAGATCACTGCAATAGAGCAATATAATGTCTTGGAAATGTATTTCGAAACATTACATCTCGTGTAACATTTCAATACTACGTTATGTATTATAAAGGAAATAAGCACGTATAGATAGGTTTATTATTGAATATTACTATATTACCAAGTTACCATTTCGTCAAATCCCCACAATATTCTGAATGTAGTACATGTGTTCCATGAAATACATTGAACAAATAGCTCTGGAGCAAAACTACTTTCACAGTATAAAAGTATATTTCTTGTAATTAAGCATTTTCAATAAATGTGTCTTGCAAAATATTTTGCAGATATTCTTTATTGTCATACTTGGCAGTATAATTTTGTCTTATGCAGCATTTTTATTGCATACGCTTTGAAGCCTTGTTTCAATAACGTCAAGGTTATATATTTGGATGTTTTTCATGCAAATCTCAATTGCATCAAGTTGTTCACAATGATCGATGTTCTAGGGGGCTAGGTAAACACAATCAGTCTTAATAAAGATAAGAAATAGTGTTGACTTACCTCCTTTTCTTATGTCTGTATGAAGATGCGCCAATCCTTTGGCGATGCTTTGCGTCATCCGGCAAAGAGTTGTCCAATCGACCACATTATGCCTTAGATAATCTTGTAAACAGCCGAATGGCGCATGCGCCATGACGATGTAATATTCCAACGACGTCCCGTCTGGTCCCGAAGGCCTTTCTTCAGCCCCAATGAATTTCATGAGCGACGGATGCTCCATGAAAGGCAGCGTGTAAATGTCCCTCTCATTCAGATAGTACTGCCGATGCTGGTGCACGAACACTTTGGCTGCCACCTCGGCATCACTTAGGGTCCCTCGCCACACCGTACCGTACCTGCCCCTCCCCACCATTTCAATCAGTTTAAGATTCTCCAAATCAAAGGTGGGCGAGGGAGGAGGAGGCGCCTCCATTAAGTGCATAGAGTCCGGGCTGGGCTTCCTCGTGGTCAACCAGCGGCGGTAGATCACGAAGACTGCCGTAATCACAACAATCACAGAGATCACAGAAGTCACGGTGATGATCACAGTTTCCTTGCCAAAGTTCGTCTCTCCGAAACCTGGAAAAGCTAAAAACGAGACAAACATTACCATCGTGTATACACGTAAAAAATATGGTTTTCATCAAAAGGATTCAATTCAATTCAATTCAATTCAATTTATTAACCTACAGTCAGCACAAGAGTGCCATGTGACAGGGGGGTAAATTACTCAAAGTACAAAGATTACAAACATAAGGAGCGTAAGGTTCTGTACAGGATACAAACAGAATCAATAAATAACTAAATAACAACAAAAGCAGACGTGTAGAGGGATCAAATTCCATTGGAGGTAATTTCCAGGAGCTTCTTCAGGAGGATGCCCCCACATCCATAGCGACTTAGGCACTATTGTATAATTGCATTTTCAATAATCTGGACTTTCGTCAGGAAGGCTATTCCATTGCCTAATCGCATGCTTAACCCTTGATTAACGGAATTTGATTAAAGGATGATTAACCCTTTGCCTACAATGACACTGTGTGCCTGGCTTTAAGCTAGCTTTAATCAACGCTGTATTGGGGTCTCAGAGACATTGTTTAGGTCCTAGCTATTTCATTCAACCAGACATGGCAAATTTTAAAAACAGCAACTTAATGAATGAGATGATACATACGTTAATAAACGAGAAACATTAATTAATCTACAATTGCTAATAATTGCAATATATAATGGAACTGTTTTTTTAATTTTTTTGTCATGGTAAACTTATCTGTTAAATTGGCTCTGAAAGCTACAACTTGAAATCTGTAGTTAATTTTTTAACGATCTACAGTTGGTGAATGTTCCCCAGCAACTTCATGCACAGTAACGTCGAAATGAACTGCATTTATAAGCATTTCTGCATTTTCAAAGTTGCTTTGTTAGTTTTTCAAGCAGCTAGTTTCTAGAAAGTTTTAGCTTTTTCAAATCTGTTATTCAAAAAATCCTACCCTTATATAGGGATTAAGACCCCTCAATACTGCACAAAAGTTTTACGCATTATCGAACCTTTTCTATTTTCATAAATCAGGAAAATAAAGCTCGAATGAGTTTAAATAATACATTTCTCAACAAAGAGCGCTTAGTAAGCTTACAAATGTATAAGAATTAATAAACATTATATATAGAATTTCGACAACGATGCACGATTGCTATTTTAAAGTTCATCATCTTGAATAGTATTTTTTAATTTCTTGCTGCTGAAGTCATGCATGCAGATGGTGCCTGAGTTTTTCATCATCAACAAGGAGCATAAACAAATTTATCAAACTTTTGAGGAATGATTTAAGAAATCATATAATTTCCGAAATTACAGCTAATCACTTGAAAGTTTCTAACATGATTTAAGGGGTGTTTTAACGGTTTAGATCAACTTCGCCGACTGAGCTGTTGCACATTTAAGAAAATCATTGGTTTTTACCCAAATTTCATGCATTATCGTGAGAGGAGAACAAAATACTTGAAAGGCGAACTTACTTTTAAACATATGGAGAATACATGATAGACTAATAAGGGAGATGATTTACTCATGTGCAATTTTCAAATGACAAACACGCTATATCGTAAATCTAGACACTAGAAATTTATTATAAATTGAAGAGAGCGTGTTGCAATCAAAAGTTTGTAAAAACTTTTTTTTCCATGAAAGCATTTACGTCGACGCTAATAAACATCCAAATTAATGACGAGCTTTTTGAATCAACAACTCCAGCAGAGGTCATTAAACATATGCAAAGTGACGCATAATGAAAAGCGCATGCAACAATTGATAAACAAGTAGACATATGTTGATTCGTTTGCCACCAAGTGGTCATGCATGAATGTTCCCATAATATTGGTTCTCGCTTTTCACTTCGATCAGGGTTTCCACTTTAGAAAACGAGGACTATCGAAACACGTAAACCCATTTTTAACACTTTTCATTATGCGACACAGGCAGGAAATGTTCAAAACAAGGCATGTTAATTTATGGTACTCAATTGAAGATATGCAATATGTAAACAGACAGCTTCATGCATTCATAATTAAAGCCATATATATGATAAATCACACTCTATGACTTTTCATCCGCGGCTAATAATGGAGGTTACAAGCTCCTTTGTCCATTTTCTTTTATATTTCACAAAAAAACATGCATATTAAATTCCAATTTATTTATGGTAATAACTCAGTGATGCGTACCATCCTCAATTTCCTTTGGATGACCGTTTTTTTATATGCAACACGTGAGTAAAACAGAATAACGTTTGCAAAATTAATCGTTCGTATTATGTATATATTTAAAAAAAATACTATATGTAATAAAGTATTTGAATGCCTCGCTTGTTTAGTCACGTGGCTCTACTTCTCCATAGCACGCACTACATCAAGCATTATATGCGTGAAAAAGGTTGGTGGTAAGCTGTTTTAAATGTTATTGGTGTAGCCTATACTGTATAGTATTGATGCTGACTGTCTGGATGTGTTAACGTACCTTTCAAAGCAATTACCGAAAAAAATACCTGAATTGAAAGCGCTTTCCCCATGGGGCGACTTCATGCCCGAACCCGTCTTCGCGTTAAAAGTGCATCAGCAAACAGATGCTGATAACTTGGCTTCAGGTCCCTATTTAGATAGGCTATTTGAAAATAGCACATTTACGACTAAGGTAACTTCTATAGTAATACCACTTAGCATCTCGCTTGACGATACGTGTTTTAGATGATGATTTCTCAACAGGAAATGGGTGACAGGTTCCCCTTGGGTCTACTGGTACTCAAATGCTATGCAAAACAAGATAGAAGCGTAGGTTCTACACAACACATTCACTTATGTTGATTACTATAGTAGCGTATTCACACTGTGGAGGGCGGATTGTGGTAAAAAATGTTTGCCAATATTTACCACTCTAGTTTTACGATGCATACAACATGCATCATGCTATATGCTTGACTGTAATTTTAGTTCCATTTATTGGGCATACATCATTTTACACCAAAAAGCTTATATGTAGGTGTGCTACTCCAAAACGTTTTATTTTACGATGTTAGCATATATAACATCAACCTCTTAATATTTATTGAGCTAAACTAGTCTTAAAAGAATTCGAGGAGCACAGATATATAATATATCTTAGAAGTTTTACCTCAAAATATATTCCAATATCTAGCAAAATGTTTGTTTTTATCGAGAGATTTTGTCAACTCGATTCCACATCATTCTTTCATCCAACAAATATAAAAAGAGGGAAATATCAAATTTATTTTAGCTGTGATTCAAAAAAAAAAGTTTCCAAGACATTTTTTTTTCATCTGTAAATGTCCAGGATTGGCTAATCGATATCCAATGCCAGTGATTGTATATCTGTCAAGTGTAGGAGAATGCTCGTTTTCCGTTGTCTTCTATGATCATCTATTTTCCGGACATCATGATCGAGTGAGGTGATTTTTGCTCGTTGGAGACTCTGTTGTAAATGGAGCTCTTAACTGTTTTTGCACTCATAGATATCATGTTATATAGCTTGCCAAACAGCCTACGTTTGCAAGGTCCACAGTTGTATATGTTGCGAGTGGATCATTTTCTGAATAATTTCATCTTATACAGCGTTTTCTATCACATTTTTTCCCGATTCTTGGTGCGGGAGTAATATGGTATTTTGTCAGGGTTGGAGGGTTATGCCAACACTTCTCCAGTTCTTTCTTGTACCATTGTGAGGATGCCGGTTGTCTATGGAAAACACACATCACTATACTCTGACGTTGTCACTCCTCTCTATATACGCCATCATGTCCTATTGATTTTTACTTCTTTCGATCTCTTGAGTCGAAGTCTGGCAACATCGCACCCATCTTTCTAAACTATACAATTCACCTGATCTGGCAGATTGACGCATATATGTGATCTGCCTCATTCGCGAAAACTTAACATGCAGTAGGTGCAATGCCCAACAACTGCAATTTGCAGTCGTTGATGCTAACTTACTCGAAAGAAAGGAAAACTAAATAACAATGCTGAAGGAATAAAATGTGCCACCTCTCGAGGCGCTCATTGTCGATCTAAGATGAATCAAATTGATTTATACGCTACCGATTGAAAACTTTGTATCTTGATCAAATTATCATTTGTACTCTCCTGAGTCGATATCCAAGGCGGAAAATTAAATATAGGGATCACCCATGAAGGATTTTTGGGAAAAAAACAAATGCTATATAGTTGTTCGTATTTGAAATACTTTGATTGGGACATGTATCATCATTCTTTCACTTGATTTTGGAATCAATTACCGGAGATGTTTTATGTGGTATAATTTTCACCTATAGATGCCCGCAAATAACAATTGTACTGTACTTCTAAACAATGTTTGCTATAGAAAGTTCCAGTCGTGATTACTCTACGTTAATTATTAATGCAAGTGCCATTAGTTGAGCCCATGTTTTGTTGCAACACCAGCATAGTGCTATAGTTAGCAATTTCAGGATAATTTAATTTCAAGCTTAAGATGATGGAATTTGGTGCAATCGACCATAAGCCAGGCAATTAGTTTAATGGTACCTGCACTTTTTTAGAAGAAAAAACAAACTTGAATTTCTATATGAACAACGCTCTTAGGTTATGGTTAATGCAGTGTGGTATTGAAACGAATTTGATGGAAGGTGTTTTTCTTTGAATATACTTGTATTGCCGACAGGCATCGAACAGTTTAGCAGTAAATTAAGTTTTAATAGAAACAGTAAACAAGCAGTGATAGCTAGTGCATTAGCTCATATAGCTTTAAAGTTTAGATGGTGGACTCTGGTTTTGTCAGTTACCATGTGGTTATCTGAAACAATGTAAACTTGATGTGTGCGCGACGATGAGACATTGAAAGGCATTAGACTGCTTCGCCAGTCAATTCCGTTTACGACATAATAAAATCGCCATGACGTACAATTGGGTGAATGTTTACGAATGCATGAACAAGCTTTGACTTTTGAGTACATTTGACGTTTACCAAACTAATAAGAATAAGTGCAAAGGATGTCTGGATTGTCTTGGCTTAGAGCGAAAATACATCACTGGTATTGGACTAGTTCACGCTCTGCCTGTTTAGATGAGTTGTTCTATATAGCAAGTGAGATGATCGAAAACTTACATATTGCATGTATACCATTTCTTGTTTGAATAGCCATTATGGACCATTAGACAATCACGCACAATAACAGCAAAATATGGGAAGATGGTAACAGAAAGGCAAAGACATGAAAATGAACAATGGGTTTGTGCGGAAATGACCATTATAATAGATATTGGCAATGGATCATGTATGAAATATTCATAACGACTCCAGACTTTTGTATGGATTCGCTCAAATTCATTATTTTAACTTGACCGGACATTGGATAGTCTATACTAGCTAGCATGCAATAATGCAGACTAAAAGTTTTCCATTTCATTTAAGTAGGATGAATAATCAATCATTTTTTTGGAAGACGATAGTAGCGGATGTTTGATACGCTTAAATCAGCTGTGTGGCATGTGACGGTACTCAATACCGAATTTTTTTTTATTGTTGACAGGCAAAATGGAAAGCTGTATAGCGATATAATATCATGTATAGTATAGGGTATTTTCACCCTGCCATGATAAGGTCATTTTTAGTGACCAGACTCATAAATAGAAAGGCTTACTCAGTGAAAGGCATACATAATTAGATGTTTATATAATTGCAATGAAACTGTGTATTGGTAGAAATGGATGAGAAACATAGCATGTGTGCCGCTGGAATTCTATTGTGTATACGAACCCGGACAATAATAAAAAAAAGTCCTTCTGCAAGTTTCTGAAAACAAACTTGGGAGTTAGTTCACGCGAAATTAATCCCTCTTTTCTTCGAAATATTACAATAGAAATAACCAGGGAAACTGCATTAACAATCGCCGCTCTTAGATTCCAATAATAATTAAAGTATCTTTCACCTCTTTCTGGTTTTTCATTAAATTTCCTTCGCCTGCATACGCATAAACCAGTATTGAGA
The DNA here is from genome assembly GCA_034696685.1 of Julus scandinavius. Taxonomy (NCBI): domain Eukaryota; kingdom Metazoa; phylum Arthropoda; class Diplopoda; order Julida; family Julidae; genus Julus; species Julus scandinavius. The sequence continues at coordinate 8,208 of JAQGAE010006199.1, forward strand.
TTGTGATTTGTAAGAGGCACTGTACCCATAATGTGGACAATGCCACAGAGATTAGTTGCTTAAAAAGAGTTGTTTTGTTCAGCCAAACTAGTATATATGATTGCGATTTCAGTAATGCCTGGTTGGCAATAGGCTTATCGGGGAGACGATTATAAAGCCGCTACAAAGAAACGACACTTCGCATGACTTAGGTTCAGCTAATAACCAAAAGGATGTTTTCTGCTTAGTGGATACTAATTATACCTGTAGATCGTTGTAACAGTCCATAAACTCTCATTGAACACTAAATCATTGTTTAATGTTATACCGATGTAGGCATCAACATCATCACTAGGTTATAGTCTAGGTATATGACCTTAAGTATACCGTATATGCATGATCTGCTGGAGCCTAAACTATGTTAAAAAATATGAAAATGTTGGACTTCAAGTATAAGAACTTACTTGTTTGAGCAGGTGCTGGTTCTTCGGTGTAAGGTGGCATCTCACTTTCACTAACATTCACATTGCACATATCTCCAGTGCAACAACAAAATTTGGTATTTGACATTGCCTTTGTGGGCCTGCCATCAGTTTCGCATTCGGGTTGATCACATTTGCCCGATGTCTCCCAGCATCCTGTAAAGAGAGCAAGAAAAAAAAAATATAAATTTAAACACCATGCAATGACTACAAAGTTAAAGACGCTATACACACTTCTTTATGAGAGAGGATCCTGATAAGGCAACTTTTTTGAAATGTTTCGAACTTAATTATTATGAAAGCTCAAGTGTTATTATCTATCCAATATATTTTCTAATATCTAATTATTATTAAAGAATCAAATATAAAACACTTGTGGTATATGAAACATAGTCAAAAGTTTAATGGAAAGCTGAGTCTTAAAGATTTTCTATAGACTTTTGGCTCATGTATACATCCAATAATGCCTGAATTGGAGAACCAATTCGGGATATAATCTCACCAAAAAAAAGGAAGATTTGCAGTGTTATAAGGATTCTAATTCAAATAAGTAGCTGACATTCCCTATTTTTCGTTATTTTAGGAGAGCTACTAAGAATACTATGCATGCAATTGCATTCTTCGATCACTTATAGATATAACGATGTAAGCTCGAAATGTGCATATCTACGTATATGCCTATAATTCCGTTTTCATAGAAATCGAATGTGGGGAGATATGTTTCCAGGAAAAATGACGGTGATCTTGGAGGATAATCCATGCATTCGTCGTTGACATTATGTGCATTGACAACTATGCAATTTGGAAATTAGAACTCCCACCGGATATATTTTATAAATTCAAGAGCAAAATTGCTCAATTTTTCCATCAATGAGTCTGATTACATCCATTCTGTTAAGCCTAATTACATCTTGATAGCATAAGACTCCTTGTTGGAATAACTTTGAGCATTTTATAGCGAAAGTGAACCCACGAATGTAATCAATCGTTCAGACAACTTTATCAGAAAAAAGAATGTATGAAAATTGAAACTCGCCATTTTTAATATCTCTTTGGCTATCCGTTTCTCTTTTCACCATTATGCAGATGAACATATTTATCCACATTGTGTAATTACTATATTTACAGCACTGCATTAGAAATGCTATTACAGAAGACAGCATTTTATCCTAATGTATAAAGCCTCGGAATAATCAAAGTCGAGACGTTCAATAACCTCCAATTGTGCACACTGAAGCTGCGCTTGTTTACTTTGTTTGAAAAGGCCTGTTTGTAAACAAATTATACACCATGAATTGAGCATAGAAGCTTGTGGTCAATTCTAAATGAAAGATATATACAGTGAAACCTCTCTACATTGAACACCCATGGGACCAGGCCAAAGTGTTCACATTAAGACAGGTGTTCATTGTATGGAGGTTTGCTATGAAAAGACAATATCCAATGAACTATGTTTATTGTATGCAATTGAATCTAACAATATGAAATCTTGAATGAGATCTGGGAGTTTCTTTTTCCAGTCTTCAGCTGCCCCAACATCTGCTTCTGCAGATTCACCACAAAGTTGTGCAAACTGGATGTTATTGCGCTTCTTAAGGTGAATCACAACCCTATCACCATGAATGGGTGAAATTTTAAAACAACAATTCCAGCCAAACCAAAAGAGATTAAATAAAAATAAAAATTGTTTAAAATAGCTTGATAAATCAGCAATGGTA
>JAQGAE010006200.1:0-10386 GCA_034696685.1 Julus scandinavius
ACCATATAGGCCTATATAGTATTTGGTATAGACAGCCATATTAAATTACCCTATATACACATGTACACCATTATTTACTTTTTATTAATTAACACAGATTATTGTTATCACACTTACATATAAACACGTACAAACAACTTTGTACTAACTATTATGAATTTTTGAGTTTACAAGATTTCAAAATGTTTTAAGCACAGTTAGAGCATAACCGTGGACGTTGGTACAACTTACTAAAGAAGCAACATGTTGAGCGCAGGCTTCTAGTTGAAGAATTTGGAAAGGTACAAGGGCTGTCCTTCAACTATAACATTGAATGCTGTCATATATGGGAAGAATTGGTGGTACAAAGTAAAGGCCCTCACAAAGAAAGAAATCATGAAATAGAAATTATTGTAAATGCAGTTGTTAATGATATGTTAAGCATAAAATGCTTAACTAAACAACATTTTAATGTTTAGTTTTCTTTTTCAGGAGCAACATGTGGAACTCAATGTGTATGGTGGTGATGATTATTTAACAGGACACTCCCAATATGGTTCATCACTGACACTTGAAACATTAAATGATTTAGAGGCTTTTTTTAATTGCCCCTACATGTAATATAGCTGTGAACCATGTGGTAGAATTTAATGTACGTGTTAATACTTGCATCTTGATAATGTTCTTAACTAAACAACATTTATGCTACAGTTTGCATATTTTCAGGAAAAGAATTCGGGGCCACCAACAAATGGTGCTGAAAAGGAATGACCATGTTCATCACTGACTTCGGAAAAATTTAACGAGATTGCGACTTGGATTTACAGCCCCCCTACATATGATATAACTGATAAACATATGGAAGAAATTAATGTATGTACTATCACTTACAATTTGATAATGTCCTTAATAAAACAACATTCATGCTACAGCTTGCATATTTACAAAAACAACATATGGAATCAAAGGCACAAGGGCCAGTGCAAGATGAACCATGGCAGCCGCAACCTGGGCCATCATGGTTTGAACCCGGAATGTTTAATCAGCAAGGTGGTGGGGGAGCAACTCCAGAAATGGTAAGAAAGAGTATATTTATATATATTTATTAGAATTATGTAACATAAGGGTGGGTTTAAAAATCCATTTAATTTCACAGGTTTCTAGTGACGATGATGATGATGACAGGTGTAAATTTAAACCTGAGGATTATTACACACTCGAAAAAATATTAATGTTGATCGTTTAAGCAAGTTTTTAACAAAAATAAACGATAACAAAATACACTTTAAAAAATTAGGCGAAATTAATCCTCAGGATTATGCACAACACATGATGATGAGGATAATGTTAAACACTTCAAAAGAACTTGCAATTGTCATTTGAACTATCAAGGTCAAGAGACCAGAAGACTCCATGTACAGGCTGGTGTAGCTCTCGGACCTTGTGGATTTCCTTAATTTGAACAGTTTCAAGAGCATTTGAAGCAGCATGATTACAAGCTGTTTATATTTAGCGCTGAAGCTAATTTCACTCCAGTGTTTGTCAGTCCAGACACTTGCACAAAACCAACATGTCTGCTACATTATGCAGTCCTCACCAGTATGCAGTCTTTCTTTAACCGATCCTACTTTTGCTGGCTGTGTCTAAAAGGTAAAAACTACTCAGTGTCAAGGCAAATGGGCCGGAGGCTCAGTTATTCATGTCTGTTGAACCGTCCTGTTATCTCTCTAGATCGATTCTTGCGCCCTCTATCCTACTTCTCAATGGTCATCCACCTAGAGCCTGCCTCTGACCCATTTCCTTAGTGGATCGATTCATTTTCATGACGTCATACCTCTTTCAAATTGGTCCGTTGTATTGTACAGGCCTCCACCCTTTGTGATATAGTTCATTGGCATGATGCGTTATTCTGTCCTGACATGTATAGTAGTCTGGCGCCTCGGGATAGAATAGACTTGTGAAGACAAGACGGTCTGCCGTCATAGGGTTTCGTCCGGACCTGCTGTAGGGTAAGCCACCTCCCACAAGGATTTCCAGCTAATACCAACCTTACATCCAATCACTCGCATTGGCTGAAGGGTTAGATGCTTGTTTCATACTAGCCTCTCCACTGCTTTAGTTTCATTGCTACAGAGTTACCGAGTAGAACAGACCGTCCTGTGAAAATGCTGTCGTTTCTTGATCATCCGTTCCTGCCTTTTGCTGCTTTGTTTGAACCTAAGCCTTATATTCATTGTGCCGGTAATGAATTTCAGGACCCTGACAATAAAAAATTTGCCGGTGTTGGTGTATCGGATGATAACCACGACGAATGGGAGAATGTCAGACCTGCATTGAATATGGACGACTATACCGGAAAGCAAGTATTTTCAACCAGTGATCTTTTCAAACTTAATCTGAAGATCGCGATACTTATGCGCCCACGGCCTACCGATCTGCAGAATGTATGGCAGGGCATTAAACCCTTACGTGTTCTCATGGAATGTACACGCGTTGCTACAAACTTACACTGGTGCATTCAAGCTGTACGTTCCACATGGAAATGTCCCATCTGAATTCATCATATCCACAAACTTCATGCTGAACTAGTTCTTCAAGATAACCCGGACATTGCTAACTGTACTGTACCTGATAAGATTATGGAGCGTGAACTGTCCCCCTACGATTGCGCCTATAGCGTAGCATCACCAAAACGACGACTTTATTTATTTAGATTGTGTCGTGATATGGCAATGTACAAAATTGCTGCAAATCAAAGTTGTTGTCGCGAATGTATAATTATGAAACATTTGAACTTGTTTGCGGCACAATCCGTGATAATGCATCAGTGCTCTGTACGGCAGCAGTGGGAATTGGATTTCCAGAACCCTTTAGATGTTCTAGCTGTCTGTATAGGATTAGGCGGCGACCTGCATCTATGTATCGAACACCTGTTCAGTTACTGGCATGCACACTGCGGTTTTACTGGACGGACTTTTCAGGCGGCTATGCGTAACCTGTATATTAACAAGAACAATGTCCTAGAATGTCGAGGAAATAAATAGTTTGTTTTCATGTTAAATTCTGCCTCATTTTTGAATTTACAGAACGTTATCTTGTGTTTAGTGGCAACCATCTTGTTATGACGTCACGTCCGTCCGCCATCTTTTATTTTTAACACTTTCTGCCCATTTTTTAAAATTTTCCCTGTCATTTTCTACCATTTTACGTCATTTCCGGCCGCCATCTTGGATTTGACGTCATTGTCGCTTCAATTTTTGAATTTCACCGCCATTTTTGAATTTTACCCCTCATTTTTAAATGTTCCTGCTATTTTTCGTCACTTCCGGCCGCCATCTTGGATTTGACGTCATCTCCGCTTCAATTTTAGAATTTCCCCCGCTATTTTTGAATTTTACCCCTCATTTTTAAATTTTTCCGCTATTTTTCGTCACTTCCGGCCGCCATCTTGGATTTGACGTCATTTCCGCTTCAATTTTTGAATTTTTCCGCCATTTTTGAATTTTCCCGCCCTTTATTGCCCATTTATGACCTTTCCCCCATTTTTCTTTTTATTTCCCGCCCTTTTTAAAATTTTCCCGCCATTTTTCGTCACTTCCGGCCGCCATCTTGGATTTGACGTCATTTACGCTTAAATTTTTTAATTCCCCCGCCATTTTTGAATTATGCCCCCATTTTTAAATTTTCCCGCCCTTTTTCGTCACTTCCGGCAGCCATTTTGAATTTTTGGCCGCCATCTTGTTTTTGGGAGGAGCGTGACGTCACTTCCGGTGGGTGTGGGCGAGGCCGGAACCTCCCATCCACTCCCGCCATATAGGTGGACTGTACTATTGGCCTGAAAAAGTCTTAAATTAGGCCCTAACAGTATAGGTCTAAATAAGGCTTGAAAAAGTAGGTCACTACATTTTTAGCTTAAATTCTGCTGAAAGTGTCCATATTATATACGTTTTACGAGAATTAATGTTTTGGTAACGATGCATATTATGAGTTGATTATTATGACGTCATTTTTGACTGAAAAATGACGTCTTTTTTGATTTATTTTTTGGTCATAAAGACGTCATTTTTGCAAGACATTTTCACGTCATTTTTTTGGTCAAAAATGACGTCTAAATTACGAACTTTGCTACTTGGGTAGGTTAAAAACTCCTCTATTGCAACCTGTTTTGTAAATAAAAGTTTGTTGATACAAATATATCTTTCTTCAAAAATCTTGTTTCGTAAAAATTCATGCCGAAATTATGTCATTAAATTCTAAGCCTCCTGGTGTTGTTAGAATGCCAACAAGCACTAATTCTTGAGTTTTGATTGTATTGTTCATCAAAATTGAAAAAATGTAATTATGTATAGCCGTACTTCGTCCTTTTAATGTAAATAATGTGATTAATTACAATTAAACATAACCCCTATTAGCATTATGGTAATGTCCTTTAAAATTAATGCTTTCCAGGTAATAAAAACGTATTCCAACAAGTTTAGCACTAGTGCATCTTAGGAATAGATAGTACACAGTAACATCCTATGTTACTGTATCGCTAAGTTATACACGTAGGATTCAAAGATTTTAATTACACAAAGTTATGCACTTACATTTGATTACGTTTTCACATTTTAAAAATTGTTCTTTTACGTTCACAAAATTGCGTTTTTACCATGGACAAAATCAGACTTAATGCCGAAAAACATCTGTTAATTTCAGGACTGTTTAAATGAAAAAAAATCTCAAAATTAAGAACTCGCCAAAAGCTATTCTAAAGTAGCCTTATTTTAGGGTAGTACATTTACTTCAAAATTTTAAAATAAGAAACTCAAATTTTATCCTTTGATAACACATATAGGTCATCTCCTGGGGGTCCCAACTTTGTTTCAATGGACTATTTTCCAAAAAAACCTACTATGAAACCAGGAACCAGAAAGTGGTGGTCAGCAGATCTAGGGCACCAGATGTCTAAGCTGGATTAGGAAAAGTTTTGGTTTGGGGTGACCACATTTTACAGATAGAGAAAAGTAGGGAAATTATTGGGACCATTTACTGGGGACTGAATGGAATTGATGTCACTGATTTTAAAAACTGTGGTTGTGAGTCATAATGCTCCACCCCTATAGCCAGTGATTTTCCATCTATGGAAGACTTGTTACAGTTTGGACCTGCTTGTAGTAAGCCTTAAGTCTAGTTCAATGAATTTGGCAGTTTGGTTAGGCCCATGCCAAGGCCTCTTTTCTTGAGTTATTATGCAGTTCTACGGTTCAATTTTTTACATGGTTATGTTAATTCTCTCTTTCGGACAGCTTGTCATTCGACTCACTCAGTTGGGAGATCTGCATGCCCATGACTGTGAGCAATTTGCAAAGGTTATCCCTGTGCTCAAACTCAAAGTATTTCACAATAATTAAAGTCCCCAAACATTTGGAACGCACTTACCTCGTTGTCTTCTCAGCATCCACTGATGCGGAGAGGTCCAATTGCAAATCATTAATAAAAGTAATAAAAGTTGTTCCACCATGTCGTCTTGGGGTTCGATTTGCTGATAAAGTCTTTAGAGGCTGGCAACTGCTTTGTTGGAACTTGATGACCCTCTTCTGTTTCTAAATCTGCGTGGCTCGACTTTTCCATATTTTTGACCTCGCACAGACGATGACCCTATCGACATTTAAGGCAGATTTCTCTTAGTCCTGATAGCAGAAAGTTATTTTGGAGAGCAGCGTTGTCGGATGCGTACATGCGCCTTCACCGAATTGTCAGCAAAGAGTGGTTTGAAGAGACAATGGCCTTGATCCTCTGGCGAATCTTCCAAAAATACCCGCATTCCACCATTTTGCTTTGCACCTATAGTATGCAAGGAAAAAAAGGCGTCAAAGGTTATAGGGTGGAGCAGATGCAAATATAGGTACTGAAGATTCATGTCCCGAAGGTGGATAATAAAAGCTTAACTAGTGCATGATAACAATAGCCAAAGAGGGGAAAAGTAACCTGCTCAAGGTGAAATTTCGAAACATGAATAATTCTGTTAAAAATAATAAGGCAGTTTTATTTTTAAAATAAAAAACATTGTGCCCTATTTTTTTTTTTTTTAAAAAAGACGCGTAAAAGTCTTATTTATTTAATTTTTTTTAAATGCGTAAAAGAAATTTATTTTCTGTACAACAACTGATTATGCCTTCAGTTTTTACAGTGTAAACGACGTGTAATTATTATTTATTTATTTTTAATATTTATACAAAAAATACAGAAATTCAACTACAATTGCAAAGGCAAGGTGTTCATGTTCCATAAACAAGATTTTAAATGTCCGTTTCATTTGTTTAAAAAGGATTTATGTCGAAAAGCAATATAATATACACATAGCATAGTAGTAATTTTTTCAATTAATGGTTGGCTTATTTAATTTAAATGACACAATTTTAAAATCACGTTAGCGTTTTTTCATGATACGTACATAGTTCATGGTACGTTGTTTTAACTGTCAACTGTTACTTGGAAAATGTAGCAACGTTTTGAAATTTTATCTTAATTATAATTACATTAATACATTGTACAGAAGGGGAATTGTACACGAAGACATATGGTCATTTTTAACACCTTTTTTGTTAACTTTGAATTTTGCATTGGGGAAAAAATCTCGAACACATGCTAAATTTTAGCACAATCCCCTTTTGAAATTCTATTATTCAGAGGTTTCTATTCCGCACTATGGCTATTGCTCATCCAGTTCATCCCCCAAGCTTGGGACATCATGAACAGGTCACATGAATCACCAGCACGTGGCTTAATAGCGACCTTTGGTCTTTGCTGCCCAAAGGCATTTGGGCTATAATGGGCAGCAGCTTCCTCGTCTTAACCTTTGGTACCCCTCTGTTATTTGCCCCTATAAAAGCAGAACACAAACACTTAAATTCCATTACACTTGCTAAAGTCGTTTAGTGAAGAGTATCCAGTCTACTTGTAGCCCCACGTGAACAGAAAGTTATCTTATTCAAAAAATGGCCAAGAATATTAGAGAAGTTCAGCATGCCTTCGAAGCTGAGAGTGCTTTTGAGGAAAACCATCTTTCGGAAGAACTTGGCCAGCTGAAGAAAGATCATCCTATATTTGCTGATTATTTGGATAAGACGAACGTCCGTATTCGCCAACTCCGGTCCGAGATCTCATCCTGCCGGCAAGCCAAAGAAAAATCTGCCCAAACCTTCGAGAGAGTCATTGACTCTCTTCATGTCCAGATCGACAGTCAGAGGATCACTTTCGAGGCCTCTCAATGCAAGATCAAAGATCTGGAGATGACCATAGAAGACCTCAAGAGCCAGATCGCGAAGCAGCAGAGAATAATCGCGGGGCTTCCGGAGAAACCCCTTAGTTCGATCAAAGCAGTAGTTGGCCTGAAAAGACGGGACAGCTTTAAGAAGGAAGACAAGGCTACGACAGTAGGTCTCAGCAAATTGAGCAGTGTTCGTCCGGTCAACTTCATCAAAAAAATTGGTGTTTCACCAAGTCCCTCCGTCGCCGATCTGCAATCTGATGACTCTACTTTACAGCCGGATAAATGTAAATCGAGTAGTTTTCGACCTGTCAACTCTGCCAACGTAACAGTGATTAAAAGGGATTCCAAAATTGGTGTTTCACCAAGTAACTCCGTCGCTGATCTGCAATTTGACAACTCTCCATTACATCCGGGTCTCAGCAAATCGAACAGTGTTCGACCTGTCCACTCCAACAAAACGACAGTGCAAATTAAAAAGGGTTTCAAAATTGGTGTTTCACCAAGTCCTTCCGTCGCCGATCTGCAATCGGACGACTCTGCTTCACCAGCTGTCGAGATGTCCACATCAGTGCAAAGACGAGGAAAAAGCACGACTCCTCTGCGGGTTTCTCCAAGTTTCCAGCAAATTTTCACAACGGACATCTCAGCCATAGTTATCGACTGCATCCAACACTTTTCTGCAAGAGCGTTTTTAAACTTCCGGGACTTTATTGTGCATTATGTTGAGCAACAAGGCTTCATCGAAAAAACAGAAAAAGCCTACCTCTGCAGACTGCTTGCTGTCAAGCACTTTGACCAACTACGGGAGTTGAACGAGAAGTTTCCAGAGAGAGAGAACTACTGTCGCACCACCATGTACAAGGTTGGACGAGCTGCCCAATTCCTGAAGGAACGATGCCTTGGCAAGGGCCTAGCCAAACGATACCATGACATCGCTGAACCAGACTTTTTCAATAACGACGAGATCCAGGAAGACGAACATTTGCTGGCAGAGTACGCTGGTATGAGACAGTTGTGGTAAAAATATTCGTATGTGTGTGCATGCCTTTGCTGAAGGTATCCCATGGCAAGGCATGATCCAAAACATTTATTTTCATATCATTCTTGTCATCGTGGGTAGTTCTACCCTGTAATCGAAGTTAGGCATGTATAATCTTTTTAAGTTGAAAAGTGGGAAACGAGCACATCAACACATGAATTGCATTGACTCCATTGGAGAAATGATTACAAATAATTGATGCGGGGGAAATGCAATTAAACTGTTTTTCCATATGTTCGATTTCGAGATATATATTGTACTTATTTGAATTTTATTGTAATTATTGAACTTTAATGCAAGATGTTGCTAATGTATTAGTGATGTCAAAATTGTATAGAAATATGATATCTTGAATGAATTCTTTACTTTTGAATTAAACTGATTATTGATTTTAACCAATTTTAATTTCTGTAATTGCTCAAATACAATTATTCATTAAGTAGACATCTCACGGAACTTCAAGCTAATTTACTGTGCAGCAATATACCTCAAATCTATAGCAGGTTCGATTCCAAACCAGTAACCACCAAAATATAAAGAATATCACAACAAAGTTAGTTGAACGAATATTCTGATTACCTTGTGCATAAAATGTTATGCTTTAATGCTTAACTACGTCTATTAAGTGTGCAACTTTATTACGTTTAAAAACAATTAATGCAAATAATAACCATCTTTTATAAACGGTTTATTCGTTTTCTATACGAATTGCATGTCTAAAAAATAGTCGATCTTATAAAAATGAAAAGAATCAACATGGTGCTGATACACATAACCAGATACCTTCCATTTGCAGAAATTACAAAATCGGCGAGATGCAAATAAACTATTAATTTCTGTCAATGATGCCGCAGTCATACATCGTCATTCGCATATTCAGTGTTATCTGCAATAAAAATTAAGCAAAAAGTGCCAAAAACGGTATTATTCATAGTCATGCATTAGACTCCCGTGATAACCCTCTTCTAGTTCTAAATCTGCATGCCTCGATTTCTCCAGATTTTTGATCTTGCACAGACGATGACCCTCTCGATTGTTATGCAACCGGTCGGTACACACCAAACGAAACCTACACATACACAAGAAACTTACACAAAAAACACTGAAACAAAGTTTCACGCATGTTTTTCGAAACTTGTGTCTCAAAATTGTGTCAGAAAACGTAAAAAACACGAGTGTACGCACTTAAGACACATTTCTTGAAAGAAGATGGAGCTTCATATCCACGTGGTGTTGTCACGCTGACGTTGTTGTGAATCAAGTTGATTTTATGATATCAGAAACGGGGAAGGGTTCCGTAAGACGACCATGTGTTTCTGTTTTTTCCTCATGTCAACCACATGGTATTTTTAGTTTAGGTTAGGTTAGGTTACCCTTCAACCCTTCAACAAGTTAACAACTGACGTCGCCTTACGAAACCCTTACCGTATTCAGAAAAAAAAACAAAGAAAAAAAGAAACAAAATTTCAAAGTCTTTTTATTATATGTACACCAAATTTTACACAGTATTGTGAATTTCGCTTATATATATATATTTCAAAATGAAAAGCACATGGTGCAATATGCTTTAGGTCATCATGTAGAGTCCTTGGCAAAAGCGCCTTAGCAGGAAATATTCCGACACATCTTTTCCTTTGATCCGGACCGCCTCTCGAGATCGAAACGACATATCAAGAAACATCAAAATGTGTCTGAAAATGGCCGTTTGCGACACATTGGTTCACAAACACTTCTGGACACACCAAAGTTTTTTGTTTATGTTTTTTGTATCTGAATGTTTCGTTTGGTGCTTACCGACCTTAGGGCAGACTTCGTACCGATGGTAAGTTGGTAACAACAAGTATTTTTTAGAGTGGTGTTTGCACAGACGATGGATGACCCTCTCGATTGTCAGGGCACATGTCTTAACCCTGGTAATAGGAAGTGTTTTTTTAGAGAGGTGTTGCTGGTGGCGATATGTATAATCCCCCAAAAAAACCATATTCCTCTATTATACTTTGCACTTACAGTATGCAAGGAAGAAAAAGGCATGAATCGTTAAGGTGAATCACAACCCTATCACCTTCAATGGGTGAAATTTTAAAACACAATTACAGCCAAACAAAAAGAGATT